>CM053038.1:176480224-176665224 GCA_028564925.1 Lithobates sylvaticus
TGGGGCAGCAGAGGACCACACGGAGGCCAGGCTACTACAGACACACGTCTCCTTACAAGGGACACCCCACAGGGATCAGGGTAAGTCTCTGATAAAGGAGATTAATATGGCGCTTTTATGGCATTTCACTTACGGATTTTTCTACCCTTCCCTAGGCTTTGAGCATCCCCTATTAGGGATGCCATCCCATTCAATCGGGACATTTAATCTCGGGGATGAGTCTTATCTTTCAGGATAGACGGCATATAGCTGCAAGTACTTTAATAAGTGCCATTCCCTGCTCTTGGGGTGAGGTGCCATTCTTATTTCTCCTTCATGGGGACCTTTACCACTCTAACTTCTGAAACACACGTCACAATAATGTACCTGGCACTATGGTGGCCCTCTCTCTGTCTCCTTCTCTCCTTTCCACTTGTTTGTTGGACACATGTATGTGTACTATCTATCTTTATTGGGATTTGATAGATACTATTACTGCCTTTTGGTTCTCCCATCTTTTTTGCTATCTAAATTAATATCTCACTCCCTTAGTGAATAGCACCCTACATCTCCCTCTCCTTGAATACAGTATATTTATGGAGACACACTACTAATACTTCCTTTCCCATTATATGTATTATATACAGACCCGGCTGGTTTTTGGACATATAGTCCATAATATAGGAATATCCTACTAGGATCCAACTTCGTGTGTGTTGCCGCATTCTCTTTCTTGGGGGCGCATCTCCCTCCCTCCTCTGCCTAAATACAACTCATATGTCTTACGAATTTTGACTCACACGTGGTACGTGGTAATGTATACTTTTTTGGCACTTCATATGGTATATCTAGGAGGGTTCACTATATGAAATATAGCGGTATCATGCAAGGCTTTCCATGCATCAACTATAATAATATTCTGTATGTAAATTATTACTTTCTACGATATTTGGGTTCCCATGCTAATTTGATGTAAGCCCAAGTGGAAGAAATGAATCCCCTGTTTATAGTTCTTCTTTTTCTCTTTTGCATTTCTTGGAGCGATAGGTACTTACCAAATAGAATTACTCTATACTCCTGACGAAGGTTCCCACATTCGGGCAACTAGAAACGCGTCGAGTATTCGGGGGTGCCAACCCTCCGGGAGAGAATCAGTACCGTATTTTTTGTATATATATTTTTATGTTAAGTGTTGTCTTCACCATTATATTTATTTTTTGTACAAATTTTTCTTGTCATGTGTTTTATATTGTCATGCATAGTATGTATTGTGCACCCTGCTATTGGATACATGTATGATTTTGATACTATTTTATTCAATAATAAATAAATAAATTTCAAACAATTCTTCAGAAAATTCTTGGTGAGAGTGGTGTTCTATTTAAAGTCCCAGCCATAGGGGTTCTTTTTTGTCTACTTAAAGGGATGAGATCACCACAATACATACGTATCTCACCGGGGGAGCTCGCCTTAATTTCTTTCTGCCACTTCCTGTTAGAAGTGGGATTCAGATACCGAACTCAGACAGGTAAAACCCAAAGGTATCCTGTCACTTAGTATTTGTAGCCATAAGCTTTTCTTTATCTGGTAGAAAGTAAGTGGCTAGGACGTTGGCCTTGGTGTTCCCTCCCTCACTTCTCCATCTAAGCTTTCTTATGCAACAGCCTAGTCTCTCTCTCTCTCTATATATTTTTATCACACAATTCCTTTCAATGGGGGTTCTGAGTGCAATAGTCACTTCATACTGAATGTGCTTGTGTATTTATGGACTACTTTTTAAGTATTTTTGATTATTAACTTGATTGCTTTGAGAGACATTTTTTTTAGATCCATATCTTTTTATGCAAATAGGATATAATGTTTTTTGAATGTCATTATTAGTGCACTAGTTATGTTTCACAACTACCGACTGATTGCTAAAGGCTAGCGCTTTGTCCAGGCTGGGAACTCAGTGCTTGGAAAAGATAGGGGCGCCAGGCAGCAGTATAGTGTTAGTAGTTTGTTTTCTTGTGAAATAAACCGATAAAACTACACTCACAAGCATTCTGTGAACAAAGGAATGTCATTGTAGAGAAGATGTGGAGGATCCAGGGTCTGGAGTGCGGGATCGATGGGACGGTGAACTTCTGCAAGCCAGATTCCTACACTGAAGCTGGTGTAAAGATCGCTGCTGCCGCTGCAGACTTCCCTTTGGTAGCACTGTCTAGAAGAACTGTCATGAGCACCCTCTGGTGGTTGGAGGTCAGCAGTTCAAGATGTGCTGGCTCGCTCTGCTTGCTGCCAACCCCCAGCTCTCAGCATGCCACGGACCGCCACCAGTCTGTGGCTGCTGGGTTGGGGAACCCTGCTGTACGTTCTCTATCTGACATGGAGTACATGTACTTTACTCCAATTGTTAATATAGTTTACCTAGACCATGATGGTCGAAATTAACTATTTACTTCACTAACTGATGCGTTACTGGGAGCATTGTACAAACGGTATATAGCATCAGCTACATACAGTATACAGAGCTGAGTTCCAGCAGTAGAATGAAGATTTCCCATCCTGCTCCCTTTAGTTTCCACTTTACTTATCTATGGTCAGCGTAAGGGCTCATTCACACAGGTAGCCAGGGGACAGTAAAAGCAGGAGGTTGTACCACTGTTTTACTGCCCTCCAACCGCCCACTTAAACATAGAAATGAAGCCACATAGGGCTGGACCCAGACCATATCAAGGCATCACACCCACAGCAAAAATTAAATGGCATGTCAAAATTGCAGGTGGTACTGCCTCCGAACCCGACACATTCAACAAAATAGGTACACTCCCAACTGCCCTGCAACAGCTTGCAGTTGTGGCACTATGAGTTGGCACTTTGAGAGTTAAAACAGGAGGTGAAAAGGTGACCCCTGTCAAATGCTTTCTGAAAAGCAGATCACTTTTCAGGGGGGCAGCAATAATAGCCGCACGTGTAAACAAGTAGGGAGTTCCCCTTACTTTGTAGATATTTACCTTAATTTCCTGTTGTGTCTCTGGGGTTTGAACTGAAGTAAAATCTCCTCAACGGGGCACAGAGCAAAAAATAAACTGACGAGTTTAAATCCATGTGAATGAAAATGTAGCGCTAAACATACGTGAGCATAAAACAAATGGTGCCCAAAAAAAGTGACTCGAATCACAGTAATAAATATCGGGATTGCTCCCTATGTGAAAATAAACACAAAAGTCCAAGGTGCATACACAAACTCAAATAATATCAGTGTCCCAGTGTAATATGATAATGTAGATATCAGGGAAAGGAGACACGAAATGACTTGAACTTGATCCTCTTTCCAAACACCTTTGATGAATATAAAGAAAAGGATGTGTGCTTACCAAAGCAAGTGGACTCCCTGTCAGCGACAGGAAGTCAAACAAGCATGTAGAATCCGAACACCGGCAGGTAGAACGTCTCTGGGATGGACGAATGGAATCTGTGGAGTTTTCACTGGGAGGTGAGGACGACCAAACCTTGGAGAACCCAAAATGGAGGATAGAACACGACCTCGAACACAGGACCACAAATTCCAAAAGGTTAATCCAGCCAATGAGCGGAGCATGAGACTGATGTCAAAAGACCACTTTTTGATATGGTCAAAAGCTCTCAAGTGGTATTTCTCAAATGTACCAAAAACATGTGGAGAGAGGAAAAAAGGAGGGGAACTCCAATAGTGCAGATCAGCATGGAAGGTTTTATTGAACAAAAACCACCCTTACAAAAAGTAATAAAATAAAATAAAAGTGATCACAATTAAAAATTAAAAGCAGTGTGGGAATAGGTAGAACCTTGCCCTATGCGTTTCGTCCTGAGTAGACTTCAACTGGGGCATCTACCTGTTCCCCCACACTGCACACATATTTATAAATACCCATAAAATGACAACCAATCACAGAAAGTTACATACTTAATATTCTGTAAGTGCTGATTGGACCAGAAAACATCATGTGACAGGAAATGTGGATCTGAATCGCATAATAATATATTTTTAATTGTGATCACTTTTATTTTATTTTATTACTTTTTGTAAGGGTGGTTTTTGTTCAATAAAACCTTCCATGCTGATCTGCACTATTGGAGTTCCCCTCCTTTTTTCCTCTCTCCACATGTTTTTGGTACATTTGAGAATTACCACTTGAGAGCTTTTGACCATATCAAAAAGTGGTCTTTTGACATCAGTCTCATGCTCCGCTCATTGGCTGGATTAACCTTTTGGAATTTGTGGTCCTGTGTTCGAGGTCGTGTTCTATCCTCCATTTTGGGTTCTCCAAGGTTTGGTCGTCCTCACCTCCCAGTGAAAACTCCACAGATTTCATTCGTCCATCCCAGAGACGTTCTACCTGCCGGTGTTCGGATTCTACATGCTTGTTTGACTTCCTGTCGCTGACAGGGAGTCCACTTGCTTTGGTAAGCACACATCCTATTCTTTATATTCATCAAAGGTGTTTGGAAAGAGGATCAAGTTCAAGTCATTTCGTGTCTCCTTTCCTTGATATCTACATTATCATATTACACTGGGACACTGATATTATTTGAGTTTGTGTATGCACCTTGGACTTTTGTGTTTATTTTCACATAGGGAGCAATCCCGATATTTATTACTGTGATTCGAGTCACTTTTTTTGGGCACCATTTATTTTTTTTATGCTCACGTATGTTTAGCGCTACATTTTCATTCACATTGTTTATAGAATTTTTGTCACATTTATATGTAGCCGCTCTGGTCACACCCGCTCTTTAGTTTAAAATTTGAGTTTAGCGCAATATTTTTTTCCCCAATAACAGAGTTTTAAATCCATCCCTATTCTAAGTAAAATGAAAAAAGGCTTTGGCTCTACATTATAAACGAAACCCACCTAAAACGGATTGCCTCTGTGTGTCTTATGTAGAATGTATGGAGCAGCTGGAGAAGATGAAGAAAGCGTATGAAGGGGAAATCGAGGATGCTGTTTTGGACGTTTTGAATAAACTCCGAGCCTTTTCTTCAGCCTCTCAGGTATTCTGGGGCTGATAATATGCCAGTTCTACACAGTATACATTAAAAAGAGGGGGTTGGGACTTTGAGGTGAGCAAATGAGACCAGAGGATCTAACACCATTGTATTAAACCATTTATTAATGAACAGCAGCATAACGACACAGTAGTGATCCAAGTGGAGTTAATTGTAAGGTCATATAATTATACATCTTATTGGTACTTTTTACACAAAATAACCAGCCCCCAGATGGTGCAGGGCAACAAATCCGTAATGGGTGAAACACCCATATAGAATGCACATAATCACACAATAGACAGATAAGTCTGTTGGTATATAACCCTAATGAGATAATATAAATGCAGATAAGGTCCATAGCGTAATCCCGACGCGTTTCGTGTATCAAAACACTCTTCTAAAAAAGATTTTTTTGCAAACTGCCCCTGAAGAGATTATGTTCACCGTTCGAACTAACTTCAAAAATTCTAGCCACCACTCCGAATCCCCCTGCACATAGCTGCCATGCTAACCTGTGCAACCGGTATAGCTGTCCATACATAGTACAGTGCAATACACAGCCCCAGAGGGGGGTATCTATCATAATGCTTGCCATGGCAAGCGCTCATTGTTCAGCACAGCCACATGGCCTTGCTCACCAATGAAGCGGAAAATGGTAGAGGAAACCGCGCTATCTTTATGCACCAACAGATATATAGCAGCCAGCACAAACAAAATATGTTTAAATAAAGCAAGTGAATATCAAAAGAGTGCAGCGCTCATAAAATGTTCGTTATATAATCAAATGGACAATCATACAAAAAATTGTGAACTAAATAAATAGAAAACAATACAAATATGCGTGAGTGGTTCACTCTCAAAAGAGTAAATGTGAAAATAAGTGTTTTGTCCATAAACACACTATACAATATAACCATGTGGAATCTCTATCAAAGAGACGTGAAATAAACTATAATATATATATATAAACACTATGTTTGACCATAGAAAATAATACAAAATGCTTCTAAACAATGTAATAATACACCTTAATTGTGATACTAAAGTGTAAAAAACAAAACAAACGTGACTTTTGTGCGGCTTATCTGAAGAGGTCGGTCACCACTAGGACTGAGGCTTACCGGAATTTGTGGACTCAGATAGGTGTATACCATGTGAGTCGCAAAGGCTTGATGGTGTCAGCCACACCAATGGAAACGACTCCCAGCCCAGGTATGTAGTAATGGCAAACCAAGTCTTTGTAAAGTCTTCCAAAGGGACTCAGGAACAAGATGGTAGGCAGTGTATGGTACGGTATATCTCCCCAGGTATGACCGGTAATAAAGAAAAGGGGACTATATAGTGTAATACTGTCAGGCGGAAAAATTTTATTAAAATCTGACAAAGTGGGTACTCACATTGACATAAGGTTTAAAAGCATGGATATAGTACTGGTAGCAGTGACATCAGCAAATAATCTCCCGACGGCGTTTCGCCTCCATAGGGTATCATCATCTGCTCACCAATGAGAAGCACATCTTATACCGCGTACACACGAACGGATTTCGCTCAAGCCTGGCCTGCATACACACGGTCACACAAAAGTTTGCTGAACTTTCGACAGTCAAGAACGCGGTGACGTACAACACTACGAGGAGCTGAGAAAAGGAAGTTCAATGCTTTCGAGTCGAATTGTTTCCGAGCATGCGTAGGAATTTTGCGCGTAGGAATTGGTACAGACGATCTGAATTTCCAATCAAAACTTTTTCCGACCAAAAAATTGAGAACCTGCTCTCAATCTTTTGCTGGCTGGAATTCTGCCAGCAAAAAATTGAGAACCTGCTCTCAATCTTTTGCTGGCTGGAATTCTGCCAGCAAAAGTCCGATGGAGCATACACACGGTCGCGTTTTCCAACCAAAGGCTCTCATCAGACTTTTGCTGACGGAATTTCCGATCGTGTGTACACGGCATTAGGCTTCGTCCTCAAGTAAAATGTCACATGACTGTGCTGACCAACGAGTGCTTGCCATTGCAAGCATTCTGATTGATACTCAACCTGGGACTGTGTCTTCCAGTGTACAGACCGCATGGGTAATTACGGCCGCTATGTGCAGCGGGGCCTGGAGGGGTGGACAGAATATTTGGAGTTAGTTCACGTTTTTATTTTTTGTGAAAAAGTGAACTTGGGTTCACTTTAAATTGAGCTTAAAAGGCTATCATGCATTTTAAAATACGAAAGTAAAATATGAACATGTGAATCATCATGGTTGTAGACAGTAACTCTTGAAGTGGAACACCAGATCCTTCTTTTTTTTTTTTTAAGTTTTGCAAAGAACAGAGATAAGTTGTATCCTTTGTGCTGGATGTGTCTCCAGCTTGGGACATTTCTTAAAGACACCCAGGGCATTGCTGTAAGAGTAATTTCTAATTTCCTCAATCTGCAGTGTATCTTCCCCATATGTTTTCCTATAAAGAATCTGCAAGGGTGGAGAAATTTGTTGCTAATTTTGCAGTGTTCGACATGTTAACAAATGCAAAATGCACTCCACAGAAGAGGAAGAATCTTGCGCTTAATATATATGTATTAAAGTAGAACTATCGGCCAACCTTCTTTTTTTCATTTTGGATAGAGTAAGGGAGGGTCACGTGTCAGTTTATTTTTGCCATCTGTGTCCCATTGGGGAGTTTTACCTTTACTTCCTGTCCCATTGGCAAAACAGGAAGTGAGAAGAAATCCCTATAAATCAAGGGAATCTCTTGGGGACTCCCAGGTCACCAGAACTAGTGTCCCCATTTGAAAATTTCCCCTCTATTACTTTTCTGGGGACAACCTACATTTTGGGATTTTCTTTTAGTTTCACTTTTGAGGATACAGAGGGTGAATCTCTCTACACATACAGCAATAAAAACCGAACAGATACTCTAAGCTCTTTCCACTCTATCCAAAACTAAAAAAAAATGTTGCCTTTAGTTCTGCTTTAAGAGAAGTATTCCCAATTGACTTCAATGTAGGAAAAAAACAGCACTCCAAAATGTGTAGTCAGGCTCTTTTTAATCTATCAGACAGAAGAAACCAACATGTTGTTTCAAGGGCACACGGGACATTGCTTTCTCAATCTTTGATGGAGTAAAAGCGCTTGATCACACATTTGGACACTTGGCCTTTTTCTACTTTGATGTCTATGGTGGTGCCACCACTGACCTGACGCCCACAGATACCACAGCGAAGGTTTCTGTATAGAACTAACCTAGAACACTGTCTTCCCAATAGAGATACTAAGAAAAAACGATAGACTAACTCTTTCCTGTACTATATAAAGCTAAAATAAAACCTTTATCCTGACTGTAGATCATTGGCTTGAAGTATCTCAGGATTTGGTAATTTGTGTTATCTTGAGGGAAGTCTTCCTAATGAACATCAGTGTAGGAAATAGAAGAAATTGGCATGATGTTTCAAAGGCACACAGGACCTCAGATGTCCTTGAAACATCACATTGGTTTCTCACTTTTTGATGGAATAAAAGAGCTTGACCACACATTTTGGATTGCTGGACTTTTTCTACTGTGATGTCATTGGTGATGCCACCACTGGCCGGGCACTGGCAAATACCAAGGTGAAGGGTTCTGTGCAGGATAGACCTGGAGCACTGTCTTCCCAATGTAGACACTGTAAGAAAAACTTATAGACTTACCATTTTCTGTGCTATATTAAGCTAAAATAAAACCTTTATCCTGACTGCACATCATTGGCTTGAAGGATCTCAGGATTTGGTAGTTCCCATTGTAATTCTGAATGTTATCTTGAAGGAAGTCTTCCCAATGGACATCAGTGGAGAAAAGGGTCAGCACCCCAAAATGTATAGTCAAACTCTTTTAATCCAACAAACGGAAGAACCTGGCATGATTTTCTGACGACACACAGGACCTCTTAGAGAGAAAGAGAGAGAGAAAGAGAGCCTTGAGAAAGATATCCTCGAAATGTCACATTGTTGTCTCACTTTCTGATGGAATGAAAGCGCTTGACCACACATTTTGAAGTGCTGACCTTTCTACTTTAACATCTAATTTGGTAATTTGGTGCCACCACTGACCAGACACCCACAAATAACAAAGGTAAAGGTTTCTGTGCAGGATAAACCTAGAACACTATCTTCCCAATAAAGACACTCTTGAACACACATTTTGTATGGCTGGCCGTTGTTTAGATTGGGGGTCGGAAAGCCATCGATTGCGATCTACCCCAATGCAGAGTGGAGAATGGGACATATCACAGTACTGGATGGAGCGCGGGAGCTACCTGAGTTAACTGTTCACAATAACCAGCAAGTATTTGGTTACTAGGAAGCTGGCTGGTCCTAGCAACCAATCACTAGCTTGTTAATGTGAAAAGTTAACTCCGGCAGCTCACGCTCCCGTCCTCAATCCAATACCGTGACACCTCTTGCTCTCAGTTCTGCTGCACAGTCTATACTAGTGTAAGGAGACGGCTACGTACACTGTGTGTGTGGCCAGAGGACACTACAGGGGAGGGTAATGTGAAGGGGGACAGAGGGCATTGCTTTTGGGGGGGGGGGGACAGTACTGTGAAAGTGGGGTATGTGATATGAAGGGGACACGGCACACTATGGGGCGGCAGAGGGCACTACAGTTTGGGGGGGCAGGACACTGCTATAGGGAGATGGGCAGAGGACACTACAGTGGGGGGGGGGGGGGGGGGGGGGGTGATGTAAAGGGGGTGCAGAGGACACTACATGGGGGGTTTTAAAGGGGGCAGAGGACACTATGGGGGGGGGTGTGAAGGGGAGCACAGGACACTACAGTGGGGGGTGATGTGAAGGGGGGCAGAGGACACTACAGTGGTGGGGATGATGTGAAGGGGCAAAAGACACTGCTAATAATAGGGTAGGGGAGCAGAGGACACTACAGTGGGGGTTTATGTGAAGGAGGTCAAGACATTGGAATACAGAATAAGACACTACTGTATGGGGGCAGTTGGGGGGGATGATGTGAAGGGGAGCAGAGGACACTACTGTGGGTTGCACAGAACAATATGCTGTGTTTTTTTTTATTGGGGGCTTGATATATCTATCTATCTATCTATCTATCTATCTATCTATCTATCTATCTATCTATCTAAGGGTGTTCCAACCCTCCCAACTTCTGGGAATCTTTAATTTCCTCCATGTTGTTCAGGTAGAACTCAACCTTTGAAAGGTTGCCTACCCCTGGTCTAAATTGATATGGGTGGCAGTGCCAGCACTGGCTATGCACCAAAAAAATACCAAAGACCTTGAACATTATCTTCCCAGTGGAGACATGGTAATAAAAAAAACTGTGCCTAACCCATCCTTATACTATATAAAAATAAATTAAAACCTCCTGACTGCAGATACTTGAATTTAGGGATTAGTAGCTTAGGATTTGATGTTCTCAGAACAAACGTTTTTCAGCACTCAGATTTTGTAGACCTAAGTAGCTTGGACTGCTCAAGCAACGCAAGTATGAAATTAAAGACTACCGTATATACTCGAGTATAAGCCGAGGCACCTAATTTTACCACAAAAAACTGGGAAAACGTATTGACTCGAGTATAAGCCTAGGGTGAGAAATGCACAGCTACTGTAAGTGGAAAAGAGGGTCAACAATGCCCATTTGCAGCCTCACTGTGCCCATTTGCAGCCATAGGTCCCCTCAAACTTGGTAGTTAAGGGTTCCTAGATGCCCCCTAAAATTTGGGGTCTCTGGACACAAAGGGTCCTGAAATGACATTGCTGCAGATGGACACAGTTGACGTCCTTTGGGGCCCTGTATCTCGGGGCCACTTGGAGCTAGGAACCCCAATTCTGGATATGTTGTAATGTTGGTTCCACTGGGTTTTGGGGTTCCTAGCACCAAGTGGCCCCGAGATACGAGGCCCCAAAGTCGGGTCGGAAAATGTCAAGCACTTTTCTGCAGCAAAAAATGACATTTTCCAACCCGACTTTGCGGCCTCGTATCTCGGGGCCACTTAGTGCTAGGAACCCCAAAACCCAAATTTGGTGTGCAAACCCAGTGGAACCAACATTACAACATATCCAAAATTGGGGTTCCTAGCGCCAAGTGGCCACGAGATGCGGGGCCGCAAAATCGGGTCGGAAAATGTAATTTTTTGCTGCAGAAAAGTGCTTGACTCAAGTATAAGCCGAGGGGGGCACTTTAAGCACAAAAAAATGTGCTGAAAAACTCGGCTTATACTCGAGTATATACGGTATGTACCATTCTGTATTTTTGTTTAAAATTTTCAAGTTTAATCTGTTTCTTACAGAATAATCAGATCGCAGATACTCCTGATGGTGCTAACCACGCTGAAAGTGGTGATTCAGGTAAGTGAGTGTGGATGTATCTTTGGCTGTCCAAATCCAAACAGTCTGAGTCTTACTAGCAGTAATCACTTTTTTGTGGAAAGTAAGAGTGCCATACACTAAGATAACAAAAAGGAAAAAGCCGCGCACATACATAAATAAAATTAAATATAAACACCTAATGAGTGATTTATTAATGGATTGCAATAGCAGTGAGAAAATGTAATCTACCCCTCTAATAAATCAAACATAGCATTTATAAAATTAATTATAAATAACAAGTGTTAATAATGAAATTCGAAAAATCCCAGTGAAGTGATAAAAAAAGTTCAATAAATGAAAAATAGTCCAGTGACAACTTAATAAATACATAGATTTCGTAAGACTTCATGAAAAAATATATAGGTTAATAGCAATAAAAATAAAATTTAAAAAAATATATATTAGTGATAATAATAAAAAAATTGGTGATAATAATAAGTGTAATAATGTTGTAAAAATAAAATAATAATAAAAAGTATTCAATCTTCTGTGCAACCAAAAAACACCAAGGATCGTGACCACCACCACACAAAATATGCGCTTACCAAAAGGCAAGCGATTTCATGCCCATAGTCAATCTCCACAGCACCTCCTCAGACCATGATCACAATAGGCTCCCTTATTGAAACGGACCAGGGCCATCAACAGCAGCACGTGAAGCAGAAAGGAAGTACCTGGGATCCCAGGGATATGGGGGAAAAAAGACTCACCATAGCATAATTTTGTATAACAAATTTAATAAAAGTAAAGAAATACATTTACATAGCAGTAAAAACGCCCATAAAAAATGCCGGCCGGCATGCAATCGCCCATCCAACCTACGCTGTATCGCAATAACGTCTGCGCGTCTGCCACCCGACGTACATTTCGTTGTAAAAAGACTTATTCTTGGGGACCAGGCGACGCACTGACTCATCGCTTTATATAACACATTAGAACCAAGCCTCGCTGTGAAGCATAAGCGGTCCTTCCAGATTGGCTGATTCGCCACAATGCAATATAAGAATATCAATAAATACTCTAACTTTTTAAAAATAAATAGTAAATAGTAAATAAAAATAACTTAAATGTACCTGAAAAGTGAAAATATATAAAGGAGTAACAACAAAATTTATATTTATATATATATATATATATATATATATATATATATATATATATATATATATATATATATATATATATATATATATAATATACTGACATCTGTTAATCAGACTATTCCTCTGTGTCCTCAATGATGCCATCACATGTAAGTGCTAACAAAACTCATCACTGACATCTAGTGGGGCAATAAGTAATTACAATCAGGCTGTTTCGTCTCTCTCCACAGTTATAACATCCCATATAAATGTGAATAGACCTCAACACTGACATCTAGTGGGACAATGGAAAAATAAAACCCCATTACCATAACACAAAGGAACTGGGACCTCGAAAAATCTAATATCCCAACACCCTACAAAAATACAAATAAAACCAGATGTCCTGTATACAGAAATAACAACAAAGAAAAAAATATATGTATAGACTGACATCTGTAAATCAGGCTAATCCTCTGTGTCTACAATGGTGACATTTCATGTAAGTGCGGACAAAACTCCTCACTGACATCTAGTGGGGCAATAAGTAATTACAATCAGGCTGTTTTGTCTCTCTCCACAGTTATAACATCCCATATAGATGCGGATAGACCTCAACACTGACATCTAGTGGAACAATAGGGAATTAAATCCCATTACCATAACACAAAGGAACTGGGACCTCAAAAAATCTAATATCCCAACACCCTACAAAAAATGGAAATAAAACCAGATGTCATATAGTCCATAGTATACCTATGTGGAGATAAACCACTCTACGCAATAGGTATCTTAAAATAAATAACACCATTGAAGCAAAAAACGCCACAGCGTGTTCGCTAATGGGATGGATGTTATTTAATATCCAGCCATCGCATCCCAAATCAGCCTCAACCAATATCGCTTATCAGCAGACATTGTGCCAACAATACCTCTAACCACGATATGCAACTAAATTACTGGGAAACTGCCTTAAGTTGCCACCCTCACAATAGCATAGTATTACATTATCCCACTACAAAAATCAAAGTATATATAAAAAAATTAAAATAAAAATAAACCCAATGGATATGGCCACTGAGGCTTCACAGCAAGTTCACAAAAATTTATATAAAAATGAATTGGTATCGGGAATACACTAAGAAAGGTGCAGCTCTAGCCCTGAATTGTTAGCAGGTCATTTTGAGCTAGAGCTCCAATCAGCAGGGAGTATGAGTCTTGCTTTGTAGATATATCTACTTCTTGTTTATTAGCTTGTTGGAACTCTGCAGAGACTACTGGTTCCCCACAGACACGTCCTCTGTTGTTGTGACTGCTTTCTAAAAACAAACTGTAAAGCCCCGTACACACGATCGGACTTTCCGACAACAAAACCGTGGAATTGTGTCCGAAGAATGTTGGCTCAAACTTGTCTTCCATACACACGGTCACACAAATGTTGCCCAACAATTATGAACGTAGTGATGTACTAGACGTGCTACGTGGTTTTTCAGCCCTTTGGGCTCCTTCTGCTAATTTTGTGTTAGTAGAAGTTTGGGAAGCGTTGACTCGCGCTTTTCTTTTCGCGTTTTTCATTTCGTGCTTTTCAGTTTGTTTCTGACCGGCCGTTCATCAACCAGACATGTTGCGGAATCGGAGGAGATAACGTGTTATTTATTATTGGCCTTGGAGTTATTGCTTTGACATTATTTTTTGGTTGAATAATGATTTGGTATATTTTCTATATTTTTGGATGCATAGAACACTTTTTGGTTAAGTTCTATTGGCAGATAGCATGTCTTATTTTTTTTTTATGCACAATAAAAAAATTGTGGAGAATAATACTTGGCTATGTGTTTTACTTCAAATGACAGTTTGGGAGTCGGCAGTTACATTTTAAAAATACAATGTAAAATTGACAAGTGACACCAACATAGTTGTATCTTTGATCTTAAAAACTACAGGATAATGGTGCTGTGGTAACTTGCACAAATTTAAAAAAAAGCATAATATTATTCTTGATATCACTAGGGAAAAAAAAGCCTTTGAAAATTTGTTTGCAATAACTCCATCAGTATCACCAGCAAAGCAGCTTCATTATTATGAAGCATGCTTGTTTTGTACTTTGGACTTTTTGTCCGACAACAAAATCCGACAATCCAAAAATCCGACAACACACATTTGTTGGCGGAAAATTTGAAGACATGCTAGCCAACATTTCCCGTCGGGAAATCCGATCGTGTGTACGGGGCTTAAGACTGCACACATTTTTTGTTTTTGATGCACTTGGGATAATTTTAGTGACTTTAAATTAAACTTCACTTGGGCTTTTATGTTTCTGTCTGGTCCATAAGCCTAGGTGTCCATTGTTGTAAGGCCTGATTATATTTCCCTTTTATTGTTTATGGCCTGCTATATTGTATATACCATTTTTCTGGCACTCAGTGGCAGGAATGATGCCTCAAGGGCCGCAGTTTGGAGATCACTGCTCGAAGCCTTCAAGTGCTCAAGGGCATGGAGTTCACCATCAGATCCGGTTGAAGACGTCTGTATCACAGCAGTTTTGTAATGTGTATAGTTACATTTCTTAAATGTCTTTTGTTTATATTTTTGCCACGTATTAGTGGGTAACTCAGTGTAACCTCTGTTTTATTTATAGAACTTGATTCTTCCAAGATAAATAATTTCTTAAGGCAGCTCAATAATGAAATTTCACGCAACGTAAGTGGAGCATTGGTAAGGTCTAGCAGTACATAGAAACTTTTATTAACGTTGATTTAGTGGCCATAGATTTTACTGCGCTTTAATTGTTTGTTATATTGGCACTATTTTTTCTCTGTTGTGCCTGACATACCTAAACTCTGAACCTGGTTGGGCACTATTCTTCTGAATGGAGGACATGAAGAAAAAAAAAAAAAAAAGCCCAGTCATGTGACTGGCTTCCCCTCCAATCATGGATTTATTCCTGCTGCAGTGGAGAACACTGTGAGATACCATAAGCTCCACACCACTGCATACATTTTATGAACGGTCCTTAGAAAGCAGGCCAAGGTGTGGAGTAACTTTGCTGTATATAGCACTTATTCACATAATAAATTTTCCCCATGACCTTTCTTAATAAACAGTAACCTTAATTATTGATTTGTTTCCTCTGTGAAATGGAATATCTCTGCCAAACTTTGACAGTAGGAGTTGCTTACATTGACACTTTTCCTTATTGTGCAGTCCATCCACTATCTCTCCAAGGGTGTGCCATCTTAATGCTCATGTGATCGTGTGCCCACAGCTCTTTCAGATTTGTTGATCATCCATACTGTTATGGAGGGATACCAACTTGCCAGTCCTATATGCATATAAAGTTCATTAAAAAAGAAAAAAGATTAATGGTTGTCCCTTTGAAAGATTATACCCACCCAAAACAAATACATAAGCCTTGGGTAAGATCAAATAGCTGGATCGCCTGCTGGCTTCTGCAATTTCCATCTGTTCTTCCCACTGTGATCTTTATGAAGCCAAGTGATGGTGACGCACTCCTGTAATGTAGAAACTATCTGCAAGAGCGAAATATCTATATAATGGCTTCTACTGGTGGGAAGGCCTGTGATTCAACATGCTATATCCATTTGGCATGCATTAACTTGCCCATGCTTAGCCATATATTGGCAAGTCATGTGACACCAGTCTGAGCATTGCTTGCAATCAGGGATGAGCTCAGGGAAGCTATCAAAGCCAACAGCTAATAATAAACATTCCTGCATCGGGAAATGTCTGGCCTTTTGGCTTTCACAACTTCCCAGCTGGATAGATCAGGGGAGATTCGGACATATGTCCAAATACGCTTGAGCTCACCCCTACTTGTGATAATCCTGGTATATAGCTGTTAATGACAAAGGAAAAATTGAAGAGCATTCCTATTGCTGATTATAATTTGTCATTGTTTGTTTTCCAATGTATCGCATATTCTTTCTAGATTATGAGATATTGGGTTTGTCTTTGGGAAAATTAGTGTTTAAAGGGGTTGTAAAGGTTCGTGTTTTTTCACCTTAATGCATCCTAATGCATTTACTTACCTGAGCCCGTTCACCTGCCGCGCTCGCCCCCGATGTCCTGGCCGTTGATTGGCTTGAGTGGATGGATTGAAAGCAGCGCAGCCATTGGCTCGTGCTGCTGTCAATCACATCCAATGATGCGGTGTGCGGGGGGGCCGAGTGATACAGTGATCGGCTATAGCCGTCGGCTGTATCACGGAAGCGCGCCCGCAAGAACTAACCATCATGCGAGAGAACTTGCATGAAGGTGGTTAGTTCTTGCGGGGAGGAGCTGAGACAGCTGCAGAGGGACCCCAGAAGACCAGGTTCGGGGCCACTCTGTGCAAAACAAGCTGCACAGTGCAGGTAAGTATAACATGTTTGTTATTTAAAAAAAATATAAAAATTTGTCATTACAACCCCTTTAATATTTTGCTGAATCCGCCTCCTATGCTATGATCTTTGTAGGAGTAGTCTTCAGCACTGTGAGAAATGTCAGTAAGTACTTGTCTCAAATATTCCAGAGCAGCCTTTCTCAACCTTTTTCAATACAAAGGAACCCTGGAAATAACTTTACGGTCTCAGGGAATCCCTGCTAAAAATTACTATATCTACAACTACATTAGTGTGATAGTCAATGGGAAGAATGCTCCTTACACTTGTGGTCATTGGGAAGAATTAGTCAGATGGCCCAAAAGATCAGTGGTGTCAGTGGGGACTTATCTGAGGCAGAAATTGCTCATTGATCAAGGAACCCCTAGCAACCTCAGGAGGAACTTTGATTCAGAAACCCTGATGTAGAGCATCTTTTCTTCTGTGGACCCCTAAGGTACCTTCAGAAGCTGCTATGGTTCCCTTGACAAGGGAGCATTAGTGGACTAATCTGTCTACACCAGCCTTTTTTTAATACAGAGGAACCCTTAAAATTTTCATGTCTCGCTGAACCCTTGGTAAAACATTTCATCTCTAGCTCATGGCACATTTGCCTGGTTGGTAAGTTGTAAATATAATAATACACTACATTCTTTATTTTTTTTATGTATCTGGCATATTTGACACCCGAAACTGTTCTTTTTAACACACTCCCCTGCTCTGTACAAAAAATTAGTTTCAGTACCAAACATGAAATGGAAATAATAACGGCCTGATAAGAGACACCAAGTGTGAAAATTATAGTGCCCCTTACATAGGTAGTCAGTGGAAAAGTGCCTTCTTATATTAGTAGTTGGGTGTATTGATCCCTTAGCTAGATGGCCAGTGGGATAAGATCCTCTTATATTAATGTTCATTGGGAGAAGGACAACCTTACATTGAGGGATAACTGCCCCACTTATACATAGCTAAAATAATTAATTTATATCAGTGAATACTGGGAACTAGAAACTCTTCATTGCTCAAGGAACCCCTAGCAACCTTGGTTGAGAGCCCTGGTCTACACATACCACCAGCGTTTGACCATCAATAGAAGGGGCAATTTAATTCTACAACTTACTGATCACAATATTACAACATGAGCTTTAGATAGATAGATATATAAATATTTAAGC
Organism: Lithobates sylvaticus; assembly: GCA_028564925.1. Classification (NCBI taxonomy): domain Eukaryota; kingdom Metazoa; phylum Chordata; class Amphibia; order Anura; family Ranidae; genus Lithobates; species Lithobates sylvaticus. Next base: position 176,498,217 of record CM053038.1, read on the forward strand.
AGAGGTTTCCTGAGCCCTGAAAAATATTTTAAGGGTTCCTTCTGGATAAAAAGGTTGAGAAAGACTGCTTCAAGGGGAGGTCTTATCTGTCTCCACAACATGCAGTAATGTCATGCTTCTGGATGATATGTGGCCAAGGTTGTTTAAACTATAAAGTATTTTTCTCTTTGCAGGAAGGGAATAAAACCACTGGCACTAACATTTCCAGTGAAGACATTTTAATTAAGGACCCTAAAAGTAAGTTTTTTTTTTTTGCCATCTGTTTGGCTTTGTGTTTATGTAGACAGCCACAATAAAATAGAAAAAAGTGAATCTTTGCATTTCACATACATAACTTCTCTTTGCTTCTCCAGCACTCTGTTTAGTGCCCAGAATATGAAAAAATTATCCTGTACTTCAAAGTATTTTGGTGGGAGGGTTTTGGCGCTTTTCACCCCCCCCTTTTTTTTTTCTGCCTTTCCAATAATAGAGTTGGGACTTTGAAAGTGATCCAATGCTATCCTGTGTGGGAGGAGGGTCCTCAGCCCTGTGAAAGGTCTATGTTGTAATTAGGATTTTACATGAGAGCTTCCTCTCTTCAATCCTGGTGGCAAAGTAGGGGAGCAAAAGGAAGATAAATATACGCAGCTGGTGGGAGTGCGTTAAAGTGGACTTTCACGTGTTTTTCGCTCCCCTTCTTGTCCACCATGGTGCAAAACTTAGAACGAAAAAAACCCTTAAGTGAACAAAAAGCATGCATATGAACACACTAAAAAGTGTGCCTAAGGGTGTGCTTTTAGTCCACCCCCGAAGGAGTAGGACCTCTACCCTGACCCCTGGGGCGCAAGGCTCCTGACTGGGACATAGGTTTACATAGTCTGTCTAGCCAGAAGGCCTGGCAGACCTCGTTCTTCCAAGACAGCCGAAGCCATCCTCGAATACTAAGTCAGGAGAGCTCTCCTGAAGAGAGACTCCCCAGAGGAGGGGAGGAAGAAACCTGAGGGTCATGTTGCCCGACTTCCTCCCCCAGCCCTCTCTCACATTTCGATTTTATTTTTCCTTTTTGTTTTTTGTACGTGCACAGAATCTTGGAAGAGAGGTTGGGGCAACACAAGCATCATTCTCTCCCTAGGTGAAAAATTCACAAATGCTGCAGTACAAAAAAACCAAAAAGGAAAATAATATAGATTTGTGAATTTCTCACCTAGGGAGAGAATGATGCTTGTGTTGCCCCAACCTCCCTTCCCAGAGGCCCCTAGGCTTCAGGTTCCAATGAGCCCTGTGGCTCATCTGCATACATGTAGGTTTACCCAGCACATTTGCACACGTGTGGCATGCACATAGACAGCTATTATGGAAGGCTCAAAACTTTGCCTTCTTTGCACATGCACAGGAAATTTTCTGCACATGTGCAGATGGGCTCTGACAGAACCTCAGGCCTTTTTTCGGCCCAATAATGGCTGCACTGAGCTACTAAAAAGGGCACTCTTTAGGTAAACCTGTGTTGCTGTGCACAGGTTCATTTCAAATTTCCATTTGAAAGAAGATACTATAAAGTTTCTGTTAATTACCTTTTTATTATTCTTTGTGATCCTCTAAAAATTATTTCACTATGTTACTAGTTATAAGTGATCCCGTTTTGGCCACTAAGGTATTCCCATTATTGAGGGCAATAAAAAGGGGGCATGGCCTAGTCTCTAAAGCTGGCCGCACATTGAGCGAGTATTGTCCGGTTAGTGATGTACCAGCCAACATTTACCTACTGGGTGGCTTGATCAGCTCCTTCCTGCCTCACCTCCTTTAAACTGAAAAAATTGAAGGAGCCAGGTGGAAAATTGTTGGCTGAACAGCAGCAGCTGCATCCAATAAGTAGGTAGTGTGGTGCCCTCTGAAGAGCGTTCTGCATTCAGATCTCTTTTCAGAGGGCATTTAATGCCCGATTTAACTTTTTTTAATGCTGCACTAGTGTGCTGCAATCGCATGCATTGCACGCCTTATGCGGAAGGGCCCATTAAACTCGAAGGTGGGTTTGACAGTCTTTACCGCAAGTTAAAAATTAAGCCGCTGCAAACCAAAGCATGTGTACAGCCCTGTCCAGCTATATTGGGACAGTTCAGGTGGGCTACCAGGAGAGGCTCAGCTGCCCATTTTTACCGCTCCAAGAACCCGGCCGCTCATCTGAAAAATCATTGAGATTCTGCTTACTTACTGCTTCTAATGCAAAAGAAAGTTATTAGCAGAAGGTAGCAAAGTCCCCGTCTGCTTAAGGGTCCACTGAAAAGACCACCAGAACTCAGCAGTGAACAGCAAACTGGTCTTCTTCACAAGCCTGTCTGGCTGCTTGCTGCCCATTACAACCCTCTCTTGCAAGCGGATTAACTCTTTCAGGACCCATACCGACAAGTACCCATAGCCAGGGTTGGAGGTTTTTTCTCACCCAAAATCTCTCTGAACCTCTGAACTCCGGGTCCCATATGATGACTTAATAATCCTGGGAAAGCTGTACATCAATTTTCACCTATTTCCAGTTCACCCTGGAACCCCTCACCCTGAATACTGTCTTCCCTCTTAAAGGGACATCAACCTAAACAGTAGTGATGTATATGTGTGTATACAATGTAACACAATGTTTGCTTGATGTTCTTCTTTTAGCTGAAGTTATAATTCCTGTATATTCTGTAACTCTCAACACATTCTTAGTTGTTTTTATTTCTTCTTTACAGAGTTTTTACAAAAAAATTTTGCTAAAATCATTGAAGAAAAACCTGATTGGAATTCTATTTTGGATGACCTCTTTACACAAGACATTTTTAAAGAAGAGCAAGTGGACTCCATAGTAAAAGGCCAGAGCACGGTGCAGGGCCAAATCAGAGAGACCCTATTTTATATAATGAAACAAGGACAGAAGAGCTGTATGACATTAGTGCAGATCATGAACCGTCGCCATCCTTTATTGATGAAAAAACTGGAGATCTAGCTCTGATGGTTACATGGGATCTCTCAAAAGTATTCCAAAACAATATTTCCAAAACGAGACTCACCCACCTTACCAACCATTTAGTGTCCTCAAACCCTCTCTGACAATCCCTCCACTGGCTTTCACTCACCCAACGAATAAAAGTACTAACAAAAATTTACAAAGCCATCCATAACTCTGCCCCCAGCTACATCACTAACCTAGTCCCAAAATACCAACCAAGCCGCTCTCTTCGGTCCTCCCAAGACCTCCTGCTCTCTAGCTCCCTTGTCACCTCCTCCCATGCTCACCTCCAGGATTTCTCCAGAGCTTCTCCCATCCTTTGGAACTCCCTACCCAATATGTCCCCTAATCTATCCATCTTTAGACGATCCCTGAAAACCCTTCTCTTTTAAAGAAGCTTATCCTGCTTCTAAGTAACACTTTTTTACTTGCTCCATCAGCTACCTTTTGTATCAATTGACCCTTCCTTTTTAGATTGTAAGTTCTAATGAGCAGGGCCCTCTGATACCAAATTGCAATGTAATTGTAATGTCTACCTTTTATTTTTTTAAGTGCTGCGCAAACTGTTGGCGCTATATACAATGTGTATAATAATAATATTTGAGAAAATGTAGACCCACTGGTCCCACACATTTTGTTCCAATTTTGATCTGTTACTGCTGGCTCTGTGGTGTACAGGAAAAGGTCACTTGGCAGTTTATAATGTGATTGTACAACCCCACAACTATGCCGTGTGTTGCTGACCTCTGGGTATTTTTTTTTACACAAAATTGTCAATTAATAAGATATTTCTGTTTTTTCTTACGCATTTTCCAAAAACCTTTTGTCATAAAGTTGACAATTTCAAAAGAATCACTATGCCTGTTGGATTTTTTTATTTAAAAAATGTGGTAATTTTGTGGGTGGTTTCCACTGTCCTGGCATTTTAAGCCTGAAGGTGCTCTTTGGTTTTGGGCCTCTCTATGTGGCCAAGCTCTGAAAAAGTCTCATACATGTGGTATTCTCATACTGGGGAGGGGTTGCAGAATGTGTTTTGGGTGTATTGCCATTCTGTGTGAGAAATAACTTGTTAATGTGACAGCTTAGTGAACGAAACACATTTTATTTTATAAAGTAGTCCCAGTAAGAGATTAAGACCGTGAAAAGACTGCCTTAATCACTCCACTATTTGAGTTCACCCGCATGCCCTTCGACCTAAGTAACGCCCCCCCCCCTGCACCTTCCAACATCTAATGGAAAGATATCTGGGAGATTTAAACTTTGAGACTGTTAGTTTAACTGGATGCTATTATCACCTTCTCCGAAACTTTTATGGACCATGTTAGTCCTTTGACCAGGGTGTTCCCACAGCTCACACAGTATGAACTAAAGTGTAAGCCCAGCAAGAGAAAATCCAGTACCTGGGGCATAACTTGGAAGCTGGGGAAGTCTCCCTGGATCTGGCCAGGGTCAAAGCTGTCCAGGACTAGCACCCCACAACAATTTTCACTGAGCTTTGCTTCTTCTTGGGGCTGGTTGGGTACCACTGCCGGTTCATCCCAAGGTTCACCCAAATAGCTGTCCCTCTCCCCCAGTTATTGAATGGGCACACCACCCAGAAGAGAATCGGATCCTCCCCTTCAATTCAAGCCCAGTGGCAGGGCCCCCAGCAACAGACCTTCGAACCGGTGAAATAAAAGTTGACCTCAGAACCATTGCTGGCCTATGCAGACTACTCCAAGCAAAAAAAAAACACTTTTTTAGAGTCCTACAAGGTTGCTCTCAGCTGACGTCACTGTCATCAGTTGAGGCAGTGCGTCATCCTGACTTCCCAAGTCTGGATCAGCCAGCTGCCTTGATTGATGACAGTCTCAGCGAGCCACTGAGATGGCCCCTCTCCTCCACAGCTCAGCGATCCAGTGAGCGTGGCGAAGCAGAGAGGAGAGACGCTGACTGACAGTCAGCAGCTCTCCTCTCGGGATCTGTGAAAACCAAGCCATCGGCGATGTTTGGTGGCTTGGTTCTCAGTGCAGAGACGACGGGGGACAGTAGCAGTATCGGTCTGATGCTGCATCCACATAGGTAAGTATGAATATTGAATAGAAAATAAAAGTAAAAAAAAACATACTTCTCTTTTAAATCATTAAAATCTACACTCAGGTGCCCTCCACTAATATCAATAACTTCAAACAGACAAAAAAGTGGATATGGGCACAACCCCTTCTCTTTACTGAAATATGTGTGCCCTAAATCTATCCACTAAAGTGCAAGTTTATGCCCCCTTTTGAGGGGGAGGGAGAGAAGGGAAAGAGATTAATCTGAAAACTGCATCAAATGAAGGTGCGACTATTTCTATTCAAATATAAAAAGGTGATCTTTATTGTATAACACTAAAATTTGACAAAATCTACATATAACATCTCATCTCAACAACATCAACATATCTTGTATTTATATAAGCTGTAAAACTACCAATATAACATTTGAATGTGTATCATCTATGCATACAATTGTATAATACTGTACCAGCATAACATTACTATTGTGTAAGTCATACAAGTTTTAACAAGGTAGCTACCCAGTTATTGTTGAATATTTAAAAAGTATACTGGTAAAGCACCATGTGCTTAGATGAACACGTATTGATCAAAAAGTAGACTGTGCTGTAAGAGTGAGAAATGGGGGCGCTAATTAAATAAAATTAAATAAAATAAAATAAATATAATACAGTTAAACTATCTTACATGAATAAATTCTATACATAACATAGACCAAATACAATCACAGTGCTTTGGATACCCTCAAAAAGTTTGGTGATTATATTCTTAATCCAAAATACTTCTTAATACTCAAAAGTGAAAAAATAAATATAGAAATCGCTCTGCAGTGCGACTTTGACTAAACACTCCATATAATAATACGTGTGATCCCTCAAATTGCTCAATAGTGACACATCTTGTCACTGATTGTATCCGTATTGCAATATGCTTCTTACTACTCAAAAATTGAGAAAATAAATAAAAATCGCTCTGCAATGCGACTTTAACTCTATATGATTTTTTCGTGCGATCACTCAGATTGCTCAACAGTGACACATTTAGTAAACCAATTTTACAAAGTTATTAGAGTCCATTAATATATGTGAATCCCTTCAACGATACTCTTCAGGTTAAAATAACCATAACAAAAAGTTCATAACAGAAATTCTTCCAGTGACAAATAATTATTCGCTCTTAGAGCTCTTATTAGTGACGTGACACCCTTCACCATAAGAATCTTCTTTCACCAGATAGTGAAAAAATTAATTAAGCTGGCCGCTTACCAGAATGAGTTGATTGTTTTAGCTAAAAAACAATCGAATACGCTTGTACAGGTAGTGCCTGTTCGCACAGATATGCCAAAGAATGTACCAGGTCCTCTTCCTCTCAGATGGGCTCAGGTGAGATATATATATATATATATATATATATATATATATATAGGAATAGGAGCAAAGAACACAGCCTCATGGCATAATATTGTTTTTTATTTAAAAAATCGTTTAAAAACAGAGCCAAAATGGCTACTTACACTTGCCCAACCCGGAACTGGGGCTGCTCGCATTTAGATATTAAAGATGATGGGGATTAGCGTTTGAATTTCCCTCCGCCAGCCAGCGTGCGCTCCAACCACCGCCGCCGACAACCAGGGCAGACAGGAAACAGGGATGTTCAGTACGTTTCAGAATGTGACCAACCGCAGTCACATTCTGAAACGTACTGAACATCCCTGTTTCCTGTCTGCCCTGGTTGTCGGCGGCGGTGGTTGGAGCGCACGCTGGCTGGCGGAGGGAAATTCAAACGCTAATCCCCATCATCTTTAATATCTAAATGCGAGCAGCCCCAGTTCCGGGTTGGGCACCATAAAGTGTAAGTAGCCATTTGGCTATCTGTTTTTAAACGATTTTTTAAATAAAAAACAATATTATGCCATGAGGCTGTGTTCTTTGCTCCTATTCCTATATATATATATATATATATATATATATATATATATATATATATATCTCACCTGAGCCCATCTGAGAGGAAGAGGACCTGGTACATTCTTTGGCATATCTGTGCGAACAGGCACTACCTGTACAAGCGTATTCGATTGTTTTTTAGCTAAAACAATCAACTCATTCTGGTAAGCGGCCAGCTTAATTAATTTTTTTCACTATCTGGTGAAAGAAGATTCTTATGGTGAAGGGTGTCATGTCACTAATAAGAGCGAATAATTATTTGTCACTGGAAGAATTTCTGTTATGAACTTTTTGTTATGGTTATTTTAACCTGAAGAGTATCGTTGAAGGGATTCACATATATTAATGGACTCTAATAACTTTGTAAAATTGGTTTACTAAATGTGTCACTGTTGAGCAATCTGAGTGATCGCACGAAAAAATCATATAGAGTTAAAGTCGCATTGCAGAGCGATTTTTTTTATTTATTTTCTCAATTTTTGAGTAGTAAGAAGCATATTGCAATACAGATACAATCAGTGACAAGATGTGTCACTATTGAGCAATTTGAGTGATCACACGTATTATTATATAGAGTGTTTAGTCAAAGTCGCACTGCAGAGCGATTTCTATATTTATTTTTTCACTTTTGAGTATTAAGAAGTATTTTGGACTAAGAATATAATCACCAAACTTTTTGAGGTTATCCAAAGCACTGTGATTGTATTTGGTCTATGTTATGTATAGAATTTATTCATGTAAGATAGTTTAACTGTATATATTTATTTTATTTAATTAGCGCCCCTGTCACACCTATTTCTCACAATCACAAATCTCACGATTTTATAGGGAGCAGCTATGCACACATAGTATAATACTAATATTATTTGTATTTAAAACCACAAACATAATCTGGTACAACATTACACCTTGGCACAAGGTTGAAATAACTGATTCAGTTGTTTACATCAAATTTGCTGTAAGAGTGCTGTAAAAGCACATGGTACTTATCCGGCATGCGTTTGTCTGGTGTTAACCATCCGATGGTTGTCCTCCCAGGGTGGGACCTCAAATGCCAGAAGCCATCAGGGCAGATAGCTGGAAGGGAAAACAGGCCTGACCAGTTTTCGCTGGACAACCCAGCTTCTTTAGAGGCTACTACTATTTTATATTTGAATAGAAATGGTCGCACCTTCATTTGATGCAGTTTTCTGATTGATCTCTTTCCCTTCTCTCTCTCTCCCCCCTCAAAAGGTTCATATATTTAGGGCACACGTATTTTATTAAAAAGGAGGGATTTAGCCCATATCCACTTTTTTGTCTTAAATTTTTGAGACTACTCCAAGCCCTTCTGAGCGTACATGGATTTCATAAAGATAATGAGCTCAATAGAGTGTACAGGGTGTGACGAAACGCTCCCTACACTCCTCTTGAGTGCTTTCGTCATATACCACTTCCTCTCAGTCTGAATGGATCTCAGATATTCCAACCGCTCCCAAGCACCAAACGAGACGAGACTTGCTTAGTGATAAAAATGGATTGATTTATTACGGTAGAACCAAAATGACAGTATTTATAACAAAGTAGAAGAGGAGATCCCCCCTCCTGCTCATATTACTCTAACAATACATCTGTAACAAATTAACATAAACTAATTAACTAATCCCTTTAAGCAGCCGATGTGACTCTGTGCCCATCAGGATTTCACTTCAGGTCAGACTTGTTGTCACCGAGCTTCACACATGTTAGATGCTAATATCATTAACTCCAGCCACCTGTCTGTTGTCTTGTATAATGCAAATGAGGCTAATCTGTCCTGACACAGATTCCACCCATTGTTGTATGTGCTAATTAACCCTGCAATTGAATCTGACTAGCACAGATTATTGATGGTTGGGGTTCTCCTCCACCCTGTGCCCCTTAAAATCCAGGGCCCATAATCGGTTGGCAGGAGGCTTGCATTTAGTCCTCTCAAAAAGCCTGTGTCCCGGCTACATACGTATATACTCAAGTATAAGCCAACCCGAATATAAGCCGAGGCACCTTATTTTACCACAAAAAAACTGGGAAAACGTATTGACTCGAGTATAAGCCTAGGGTGAGAAATGCGCAGCTACTGTAAGTGGAAAATAGGGTCAACAATGCCCATTTGCAGCCTCACTGTGCCCATTGGCAGCCATAGGTCCCCCGAACTTTAAACTTGGTAGTTAAGGGTGAAAGGAACCCCGCATTTGGTGTGCAAACCCAGTGGAATTATCACTACAACATAACCAAAGATAGGGTTCCTATCACCAAGGGGCCCGAGATACGGGCCCCAAAGTCGGTTCGGAAAAGGTCAAGCACTTTTCTGCAGCAGAGAATGACATTTTTTCGACCCGTATCTCGGGGCCACTTGGTGCTAGGAACCCCATATTTGGATATGTTGTAATGATCGTTCCACTGGGTTTGCACGAGATACGGGGCCCCAAAGTCGGGTCAGAAAATGTGCTGAAAAACTCGGCTTATACTCGTATATACGTTATATGCACATATAAGTCGCTGTATATTGTATGAAAAATACTGCATGTATATATATATATATATATACTTTAAACTGTATGTAAATTATGATATAATTGTTCTATACTTTCAAACTGATTCTGATATATTGCATTTTAGAGTTCTACTGTATATACCCATCAATTCCCATGTCGGGACTCATTCAAGGTTTTCTCCCATATTGACCAAATATATGCTGGCAGTCATCTGGGGTAAATCTTGATGTGTTGGTATATTATGTAGGAGTATGACATTTTTGCTTTTATACATACCATGTTTGTTATATGTGATATTTTTATTGGACTGATGTCCTTTTTACTCTATACTTCAAAATAAAAATTGTCATTCGCCTTTTAATCCAATTGTTTGTATTCTGCTTCAAAAGTTAAACAGCACCCTGCTGGACATGCTACGAACTCTTGAATTGAGCTACCTTGACAGATGTCATCAACACATGGGACCCGTATGGGCTTACAGTAACACAGTCCACCAGGCCACGGGCCACCCTTCTTCCTGATGCTCGGACGCTACAGCTGGATGCCAGGGGACCTTCTACTAAAAGCACTCTCTGCCCTGAACACCCAGTACTGTAGTAGAATTTCATATTAACCAATATATTTTATGTTATTCATATTAAATTGCATATGTTTTATTGATAATTATTATTCATATTATTATTATATAGTAGTGGTCTTATCAATATTATTATTCAATAATAAAACAATAGTTATTAATTTTTATTAATGTATACTATGCTATTCATTAAAGCGGTTCTGCACACATTTCATTTAGTAAATCTCTTTGCCTTCAAAATCAGGCAAAGAGTACTAAATGAAGTGTGTTTTTTTTTCCACTTACCTTGTAATCGCTGACTTTCTTTCCTCTGTCTCTGTGGCGGTGGGCGGGGTCTCTGCGTCGATCGTCGTTGCGCCGCACTGTCTCCTGGTATCTGGTGTCATTGATCCCAGGAGTCAGTGCGGACATCTTCCGAAATCTCGCGAGATTTCGGAAGATGTGTCCGAAATCTCGCGAGATTTCCGGCGATGTCCGAGAACGTGAGCTACACTTTGCCGTTACTGCGCACGCGCGAGATCGGCGCAGTAACGGCGGTGCATGCTGGGCCATCTGAAGTGCCTGTGTGGGTTCACATGCCCACAGGCAAGATGGCCCCCAGCAGGAAATATTTTATAAATCTCTTTTATCTGATGAAAACCGGCAGCAGCGATTTAGAGAAATAGGACACGTGAGTACCTAAACAAGCTCTCATAGGCAATTACATTGCACTAAAAAAAAAAAAAAAAACATACAGACAGTGCAGAACAGCTTTAAATATAGAAAGTCTTAATTGTTAAATGTTGAACTTTAGATGACCTCTCTGCTTCATGCTGGTATTTTGTATAAGACATTCACAAGTTTACTGGGTGAAAGATTATTAGGATAGTTCATTTTTAGGTTTTTAAGTCTACTACTTAGAAGAGAAACACTTTGACAGCAGTTGAATTACAGCCTGATAAGATAACCTTCCTTGAGGGTAATAAACATTGTCAAGAATAAGTGATGAAACTTCTTATACTGGAAACAAATTATAGAGTGACAGTGGGGCTGATTTACCAAACATTTGCGCCTTGAGTTGCGGTGCACGCCGCCGCACAGCGGCCGTTTTTGTATTTACAAAGCATTTGTGCCTGTAACTCAGCACAATTCCCCATTTACTATAATGATCGCGGCACACGGGCGACCGCGATCTGTGCGCCGCTATAGACCTGGCGCACAGCATCTTCAACTCAGAAAATAAAAGAATCTGAAAGTGGCAATATTATGGGGGTGATGTGAGGAAGTATAGATATGACTTTCCAACTAACAAATATGCCCAAAATAGAACGGAAAACTAACTTTTTCTGAGCAGGCTTGCTGCGCCTGCAAATACACTTCTAACTACGTGAGGTCAATTCATGTACTGCGCATGCGCCAGTGACATTTGCGCCCGTTCATGTGCTCTGGTTCACTGCGCCGGCAAAATATTAGTAAATGTCAAGCCACGTACGTTAATCTGCATAAGTTGAACAGGCGCACATCTTAACTTGATTTTTTATTTTTTTTGCGCTGGTTCACTTCTATGGGTTTTTTAAAGGCTATTTGAACACAGGTCATGTTAGCATTAAGAAATTGTAAAAAATGAAGAAAAAAAAATGCGTGGGGGCGTCCTGAAATTCCATACCAGGCCCTTCAGGTCTGGTATGGATAGTAAGGGGAACCCCGTGCCAAAAAAAAAATGGCGTGGGGGTTCCCCTCAAAATCCATACCAGGCCCTTCAGGTCTGGCATGGATATTAAGGGGAACCCTGCGCCAAAAAAAAAAAAATGGCGTGGGCCCCCCTCAAAATCCACACCAGACCCTTATCCCAGCACGCAACCTGGCAGGCCGCAGGAAAAGAGGGGGGACGAGAGAGCGCCCCCCCCTCCTGAACCGTACCAGGCCACATGCCCTCAACATTGAGAGGATGCTTTGGGGTCCCCCCAAAGCACCTTGTCCCCATGTTGATGAGGACAAGGGCCTCTCCCCCACAACCCTGGCCGTTGGTTGTGGGGGTCTGCGGGTGGGGGGCTTATCGGAATCTGGAAGCCCCCTTTAACAAGGGGACCCCCAGATCCTGGCCTCCCCCCTATGTGAAATGGTAAGGGGGTACAAAAGTACCCCTACCATTTCACCAAAAAAGGTGACAAAAGAGTTAAAAATGACAGGAGACAGTCTATGACAATTCCTTTATTAAAGTCTGCTTTCTTCTGGTCTTCTTCCTTTCTTCATCCTTCCGTTTCTTCATCTTCTTCCTCCATCTTCTTCTTCCTCCGATCCGCTTCTTCTTGCGCAATGGGAGGCTCCCGCTGTGTGACCCCGCCCCCTCTGACGCATGGAACCGTGCATCAGAGGGGGGCAGGGTCACCGGGTGGCCCCGCCCTCCGTTATATAAGACCTTTTTAGAAGAAGACACGCATCACACAGTGGGAGCCTCCCATTGCGCGGAGCGGCCCACTAAAGAAGAAGAGACGCTGTGGAGGAAGATGCCAGACGAGAACACCGGATCAAGAAGCGGATCGGAGGAAGAAGAAGAAGAGAAGCATCACACAGCAGGAGCCTCCCATTGCGCCGATCGGCCCGACAAAGAAGAAGAGACGCCGTGGAGGAAGCTGCCGGACGAGAACACCGGAGCAAGAAGAAGCGGATCGGAGGAAGAAGAAGATGGAGGAAGAAGATGAAGAAACAGAAGGATGAAGAAAGGAAGAAGACCAGAAGAAAGAAGACTTTAATAAAGGAATTGTCAAAGACTGTCTCCTGTCATTTTTAACTCTTTTGTCACTTTTTTTGGTGAAATGTTAGGGCTACTTTTGTACCCCCTTACCATTTCACATAGGGGGGGAGGCCGAGATCTGGGGGTCCCCTTGTTAAAGGGGGCTTCCAGATTCCGATAAGCCCCCCGCCCGCAGACCCCCACAACCAACGGCCAGAGTTGTGGGGATGAGGCCCTTGTCCTCATCAACATGGGGACAAGGTGCTTTGGGGGGGACCCCAAAGCATCCTCCCAATGTTGAGGGCATGTGGCCTGGTACGGTTCAGGAGGGGGGCGCTCTCTCGTCCCCCCTCTTTTCGTGCGGCCTGCCAGGTTGCGTGCTCGGTTAAGGGTCTGGTATGGATTTTGAGGGGGACCCCCATGCCATTTTTTTTTTGGCGCGGGGTTCCCCTTAAAGCGGAGCACCACCCGTTTTTAAAACCTATAAAAAAAAAAATACTCACCTTCCTCTATCCGAAACTGTATTTTTTTTTTTACTTACCTTTAGTTGTTTTCTTCGCTTCCTGGTTCTCGGGTCCTTGGATAGGGGCGGGGATATTATGGCTGTTACGTAATATCCCCTAGCCCGCACTGTCTCCTGGGAGCTTGTGTCATAGCTCCCAGGAGTCAGTGCGGCGGCCTGGCCCGAGATAGCGCGAGACTTGAAACCGAACGTGACGTCATCACGACAGTCACGTTCGGTCTCTGCTATAACAACGGGGCGGGACTTTCGAGGCTGCCGCCGTTGTGATGGCAACAGGAGCTGCTGACAGCGCTCCTATGAACTTTGTACTGCGCATGCGTGAGATTAGAAAGAGAGGCCTCAATGAAATCCAGGAAGAGAATGCCCTGGAGTATTTAAATGCCCACATGCAAGATGGAGAACAACCCGGAAATTAATATAAAGTCTTTTTAGGACATAAAAAACGAACGGCACAAGCGATACAAACAGGACAGGTAAGTTACTAATTTAGAAATGAAGTTCTTAATCAATCACCATTGAAAAAAAAAATGTCAGGGGCAGTGTAGCTCCGCTTTAATATCCATGCCAGACCTGAAGGGCCTGGTATGGATTTTGAGGGGGACCCCCACGCCATTTTTTTTTTTTGGCACGAGGTTCCCCTTAATATCCATACCAGACCTGAAGGGCCTGGTATGCTCTTGGAGGGGAACCCATGGCGTTTTTTTTTTTTTTATAAATTAAAGTCGCCTGGCCAAAGTCGTGTTGTAAGTGGCGCTGTAAAGTCGCGCTGGAAGTCGGGTTGCCCGTGTGTGAATGGACTGTAATGATAACGGCGTGCACCGGTATATTATGTGTTGCGCTTATGTGTGCGCCGGTTCATACGCTCAAGTAATAATTTATCTGGCGCACCAATTGTGCTATGAACCGGCGCAGCGCATTCACCTTGGTAAATCAGCCTCAGTGTGTGTATGGGCTGGTCTGGCTAATCCATAGACAAACACAGAAAACAGCCTGGTGCATAGTGCACACCCCTCAGGATGATTCTAGACAGACCAGTGAGTATTTAAAAAGTATACATTTTTATTGAAGAATTACAAAAGGTATATAGAGAATAGTAAAGTACATTATAATAAAACAATTGATATAAGGAGCGTATACATCACAGTATTCACCCTGCATGGAGCTAAAAACAGACAATAGATTGAGGATGACGCCGACATATTTCAGACTATTCCTTGAGGGTAAGGACTGATGTGAATGTACAATGTATATGTAAAGCGTTTTGACGGCACTATATAAGTACCCTAATGTACTTGTGTGTTATATATATGTGTATATATATATATATAATATAAAAATATTTAACATGACTGGGTGCCATACTGTCTCTACACAAGTATTTTAATGGGTAAAACCATAAGACAAAACCAGTTATAAATAATTTTAATAAGCATATAGGAATTCTGGGAATTAATAAGTTTGTCTGGTTGTATGACAGGTGTCAGATTTATGGTTAGTTACATTGACGTAGATCTTAGCAACCAATCATGTTGTACCTAATATGCTTGCATTGTAAGAAACTGTATGAATTAGACCTGCATCTTGTAATACTTTGAGCATAAACCTGTATGTTCCCAGCTGTTAATAAACCTGCATTACTGAAGTCCTGCCTGGTTCAATACATCATTATTCTACTTTAGTACCTCGGTGCAGGAGCACTTGCGGCCGATACAAATAGCCAAATAGCTGGTACTAGACAGATACAAAGTACTGGCTCCTGACTCTGCCATAAAGGTACTGCCGTTGCAACACTGTAGATAGTCCACCTATGAAGGAGGCCCCCGAATGGTTCCTCCTCTCTTGCTCGAGCCCCCTGGTCTTCACAAACAGACAGAAAACTTTGGTACAGTAACTATGGAGGATCCGACAACTCCTTCAAGCTCAACAGACTGTTCGGACATATCTGAGTACACAGTCCTGGGCTTGGGTGAAGGTGGTATATGGAGATCGCAAGTGACCTCCAACCAACTGCGGCGCTTGTCTGCTCTTGTTGTGATGCCATGTTTAGAAGAGGTGGGTCTTGAGTTTTTTCCTGAAGGCCTGATGGTTTTCAGGTGGCGCTCAAACTGCAGCATCATTGCAGGGGAGGGAGAGGAAGTCAGGAGGAGCCAGGCCACCTACTCTGTTCTAAATTACTATACAGAACTGAGTGTTCCTAGTCAGGGGGCCATTCCGTTGGGTCCTTTGTATTTTTTGGCTGTTACCTCAATACAGATTTTGTTATTTGCAGCTGGATCCAATGTATTTACTGCCGCCACATCAGGCTGCACCCACCAACATGTCAGTCATGAGCACTACAGTGTATGTCCTAATAGGATAATGGTGTTCTGGTTGAAGTAGCCTGCAGTGAGGGCGTGTTAAACAACAAAGAGAAGCGGTTTTTGCTCCCGAAAGTGTGCAGCACCCCTTATTTTTACCACCTCCCCAAGGTTCATAAATCCTTGGTGGATCCTCCAGTAGGGATGAGCCGAACACCCCCCCGTTCGGCTCGCACCAGAACCCGCGAACGGACCTAAAGTCCGTGTGAGCTTTCGAACCCTATTAGTTATAATGGATGCAAACGTTCGAAATCAAAAGTGCTAATTTTAAAGGCTAATATGCATGTTATTGTCATAAAAAGTGTTTGGGGACCTGGGTCCTGCCCCAGGGGACATGTATCAATGCAAATTTTTTTTTTTAAATCAGACGTTTTTTCAAGAGCAGTGATTTTAATAATGCTAAAATTGAAACAATAAAAGTGTAATATTCCTTTAAATTTCGTACCTGGGGGGTGTCTATAGTATGCATGTAAAGGGGCGCATGTTTCCTGTGCTTAGAACTGTCCCTGCAAAAAGTATAATTTTTGCAGGAAAGAAAGCTATTTAAAATCACTCGCGGCTAATGTTAATTGACGGCTCCCGTAACACAGAGAACAGTCATTCATTGAAAGTCATTCATAAAAAAAAAAGTCATTGCTAAAAAATAAAAAAAAATTTAAAAAAAAGCGTGGGGGTCCCCCCAAATTCAATAACCAGGCCCTTCAGGTCTGGGATGGATATTAAGGGGGACCCCAGCCAATAAAAAAAAATAAAAAATGGCGTAGGGTCCCCCTCAAAATCCATACCAGACCCTTGAGGGGTGACAGGAGACGGTCTTTGACAATTCCTTTATTAAAATCGTCTTTCTTCTTTCTTCATCCTTCGGTTTCTTCATCTTCTCCTTCCGTCATCTTCTTCCATCTTCTTCCATTTTCTTCTTCCTCCGATCCGCTTCTTATTGCGCTGGTCTTCTTGTCCTTCTCGTCCGGCATCTTCTTCCATGGCGTCGGCATCTGTTCTTCTGTCGGGCCGCTCCTCGCAATGGGAGGCTCCTGCTGTGTGAGGCTTCGCTCCGTCTGACAGGTCTTTTATAACGGAGGGCACCTGGTGACCCCGCCCCCCTCTGACGTCATGGGGAAAGCCATAGGGAATTCCCCATGACGTCCCCGTGCGTCAGAGAGGGCGGGGTCACCAGGTGCCCTCCATTATAAAAGACCTGTCAGAGGCAGCGAAGCCTCACATAGCGGGAGCCTCCCATTGCGAGGAGTAGCCCAAGAAGAAGATGCCGGACGAGAAGGACGAGAAGGCCAGCGCAAGAAGAAGTGGATCAGAGGAAGAAGAAAATGGAAGAAGATGGAAGAAGATGACGGAAGGAGAAGATAAAGAAACCGAAGGATGAAGAAAGAAGAAAGAAGATTTTAATAAAGGAATTGTCAAAGACCGTCTCCTGTCATTTTTAAAATTTTTGACACTTTTTTGGTGAAATGGTAGGGGTACTTTTGTACCCCCTTACCATTTCACACGGGGGGGGGGCATCTTTTTTTTTGGCTGGGGTCCCCCTTAATATCCATCCCAGACCTGAAGGGCCTGGTTATTGAATTTGGGGGGACCCCCACGCTTTTTGTTTTTTGTTTTTTATCAATGAATGACAGTTCTCTGTGTTACAGGAGCCATCAATTCATTAGCCGCGAGTGCTTTTAAATAGCTTTTTTCCTGCAAAAATGACACTTTTTGCAGGGACAGTTCTAAGCACAGGAAACCTGCCCCCCTTCACAGGCAACCTATAGACACCCCCCAGATGTGATACTGCAATGCTGTACTAACAGCATGCACACACAAATACCCAGAAATAGAGCACATATTGTCAGCAGTCAGCAACACACTGACACGCTGACACTGAAACACAATATGCGAGGCCGCCGCCGCGGTGGCCTCTTATACCGTGGGGCGTGTACTAAAGCCCCTGAGCTATAATTGACTACAGGCATCCTGCCTGTAGCCAATTATGGCTCTCCTCGCTGCCGGCACTGTGATTGGCCAAGCATGCGGGGTCACAGTGCATGCTTGGCCAATCATCAGCCAGCATTGCACTGCGACTGGCGAAATGCATTGCGGGCCGCTCGCATCACACAAATTTTATGCGAGTGGCCCAAATAGGTCTGGGCTCGCCGAACGGGCGAACGCCCGATGTGCGATTCGAACATGGGTTCGAATCGAACACCGGGCCCATCCCTATCCTCCAGGTAGGCCAGTTGTTGCCAGTACCAATAGCTTCACCAGTGGACTGTCAGTTTATATAGATCATTTACTACAGCCTATGGTCTGCAAATTGGCATCATATATCAAAGATTCTAGTCATATTATCGACAACTTACAAGGCTGTTCCTGACAGGATGGTTATCTGTGGGCCTCTTTGAATGTTGCTTCATTGTACACATCCATACCCCATGAGGTCGGAATAGTATAGATTTTTGTTTACGGCACAATTATTACACTTTTTTAGATCAGTTTTACCTCCAACGCAAGAGGGTAGCTATGGGGGGCAAATTTTGCCCCAGTGTATGCTAATCTCAATATGGGGTACTGGAAAGAGATGCACTTCTGGGCCAATAACCCCTTCTCTGAGCACATCGTCTTTTATGGTCGTTACATCAATGATTTCTTGCTCATTTGGAGTGGTGGCCCAGACTTATTTTCCACCTTTGTTACCTATTGTAATAACAACACACTGGGATTATCGTTCACACATGTGCTATATCCGAAAAAAATAGTTTTCCTTGATCTGGTCCTATCTCACGACCAACAGAACATTATTACCAGTAATCACATTGAACCTACATGTGATAATTAATATGTTCGTTTCAATAGTTGCTATCACCCAACGTGAAAGAAAAATATTTCCAATGGTCAATTTCATAGACTAAGAAGAAATTGCACAAAAATGGAAGATTACACCACACAGGGTGAGCATATGCAGAGAAAGTTTGAGGAAAAGGGGTACCCCAGAGATTTGGTTTACGAATGCTTTCCTTTTAAATAAGAATATACAATCCAAAAACAAAGATAACACCTCCAAAGAAATGTAAAATACAGCTAGATTTGTATCGACTTTCAATACTAAATATAGGGCTATTTAAAAAATAATCTACAAACATTATAAATATTTTAAAATTGGATCATTATTTAGTTCCTTTGCTTCCTCGCAAGCCTCAAATAACTTTTAGAAGATCACTCACTGTAAAAAACAATCACTCCGAGCAAGTTGGAAAAATCAAACAAAAGATCTCTGCTCGACATTAGGGCCTATTTCGACAAAAGGAAAGATATTTTTCAATGTCGAAAAAGAGGCTGTCTGACTTGCCAATTCATTTCTAATGGTTGTTCGAAGATTGTTACAGTAAAGGCATTTTGTTTCCGATCAGTTTATTACATGCTCAACTGAATTTGTCATCTACGCTCTGCGGTGCCCATGCAGTCTGCTGTATGTGGGTCGTACAATACATACCCTGCGCACTACAGTGGGTGAGCACCGTAGGCTTATTAAAAAGGGTTGTGTCAAACTGAGTATCCCACGCCACTTCCTCCAGGCGCATAATAAAGATGGATGCCTGGAGGTTTTTGCAATTGAGGCTATCCCCAAGGGTACACTTACCGACAACGAGAGGTTTTCCCTCCTGTGTAGGAGGGAAACTTTTTGGATTTATTTACTGGGCTGCTTTTCGCCCGAGGGCCTCAATGAAGAACTTGATGCATTGTGTGACATCATATTGTAAGCCTCTCTAATCTTTGAGTCCTTTGGCTATATTGATAGCATTATAGTACCACATGAATGGTATTGTTACTTCACAGCTATATGTGTGAATATGTACATGTGAGGGAATTAGCCGGGTGAATGTATTCACACATGGAGTTTTTTCATTATACATTTGTTTTTCTATAATCCAGAGTTACTCTCATAACACATAGTCAAGTGACGGCTTTATCTGGAGAAGTTGTCACAGCAGGATGGTGTCCAGATTTTCATTGCCTATATTTTTTTCTTTTTTTTTTTTCCCTCTTATTTTCCCTTTTTTATTTTATTTTTTATTTTTATTAACTAATTAATTCCTTATCCAATTTTTTTATCCATTTTATATTAATTTCTTATTAAATTTTTGCACAATTGTTATCCCAATTTTCATTATTTTTTATTTTATTTAATCATCCTGTTATTATCTACAATTTTCATGTATTATTTGTTCCCACCAATGATATTGATTCAATTTAATTTATGTATTTCCCATTATCAACTCATTACTATTACTATACAATTCATCTAGTATTCTGTTGAACCTTCTGCAGGCTTTGTTCAAGTTGCAGGGTTGAGTGAGGGTTTAACATCAAGCTTGTTTTCTCCACCCCCTCCCTATCCCCTGCAAAGTGCTCAAATTCTGCTGCTGCCGCTATTACCGTGACTTTGAAAAAGCAAATGTGCGCAAAACATGTAAGCCACGGTCATCACGGCAACCTAGAGCTTGCAGTCCACCCCGACATACTGACATCCTGGTCACCTTCACTTCCTGCACGACATCCATGTCATCCTGTGCGCCAAGCTCCAGCCAGCCCGCTCAGTTCTCCTGGTTCCATTCCCCAGCGGTGGATACTACACTACACCTCCCACAGCACAGCAGGGTTCACAGCCACGATCAGCTATCGAGCTGACAGCTGCTTATCAGGATTCTCCACCATTGTGGTCCATTTTGGATACCGGTTTAGTCTGACCACTGGTTTAAGTTGGAAGCTGATCAGTTGATGTTAATCCCTCTTCACCCGGATGTCACAGTGGTATCCTGCTTATTCTTTTACATTTATATCTACATTGACTACTTGCTTTTTATGATTGCCTCTGCAACCCCTGCAAGTTTTTATCATTGACAGTTGTTTATCTCTCAAATGTGCAACAAATAAATAAACTTTTTACTTGGCCAAAGGTCTGCAAGTTTTCATGCTTCACCCATAGAGCACTGCTTCTTTGTTTTAATGGTGTTCTGAAATGTCTGTCGTGCTTGCAGTGGCAGTTGGGTTCAGGTAGCCTTTAAATTGCCTACACCAACACTTATCATAAAAATCAGTTAAAAATAATATCTGACTAGAACTTGTAAAGGGGACTTTCCACAGACATGGATCAACAAAATTTTGGATCAACAAAATCACGAAAGAATTAGCCAGTAAAGAGAATAGCTTTATACATACCTAACCAAAACCAGAGTGGCCAACCAGGGAACCCAGTCTTCTACCAGCCTGAGGAGTCAAATTGGATCAGCATTGGAGCTCTGCTATGGAGTTAAACCCTGTACACATGGGCTGAATGTTCACACTCTGGCTTTTCTCCCCACACATGCACATCATGTCTCATAGCATGTCTCTGTGCAATATCACCAGGTAACTATCCCTGTGATTTCCTCTCTATCACCAAGACTCCACACACCTCCATGTTTTTCTTCACCCTTTCCCCTTTGGGGTATTGCATGATTTTCATGCGATTTTAAATTTTTTATTTTATTTTCTCTTTGTAATATATGATTCCCTTCACTTTGTGTCTACTACGCTTTTCACTTTTTCAGGCAATAATGGGTGTTGGTTTATTAGTTCATAAATACTGTATGTACCGTATATACTGGTACTATTCACACATATTGGTCCAATATCATTTACTCTACAGACACACAGTATTTGAATTGTTATAACCTTTGCCTATTACGTTTGGAGGGTGCTCCTGGGGTGTGTTGGTGAGCTTGCTTTTTCCTTGGGTTCATTCCCTCAGCTCCTGGGACAGACTTGCCTTGCAGATCCTGACTTGCAACACTGCTTATTTAGCAGAATTTATACATAAGTATTCCAGGGAGATATGAATCTTGTTTCCTCTTGCCCCTTACCTTCTTTCTTACTATCTGGGCAAAACATTAGATCCTATTTGGTACCTTTTTTCATTTTGTTCAGATACGCTATGCATTTTCTCCCAATGAGTTGCAACTGGCCACAAAACGCGTCGAGCCTATCAATGTCATCATGTTCACAACACATAGCTTGACCTCAACTGTGATTCATTTTGTATCCTATAACCCATTTGTATCCATTACTCAATAAGCATTTGGCTTATTAGTTACTTTCATGGGACACTATGTGATTTCAGATGCCATCGCCTTGTATATAGATGAAAATACTCCTGTTCAACCATGCATCACATGTTTATGAGGTATGCTTTGTTTATGTGCCAATTAACCAATTTTACAATTTCTCCTACCACATGTCTTGTGCCTCACTCAAAATCCCCCAAAAAACTTTCTTATGGGCTGAATGTCATGCGACATTGGCCCGTTCAATAAAAACTGGCTGACATTCGGCCCGTGTGTATGGCACCTGGTCTGACAGAAGCCGGCCAAAGTGTCAGACGGGCATGCTGGAAAACCAGCAGTTGACCGGCTCCTAATCAGAGCTTTCCAATGGCGGAGAGTGCTGATCACTGTGTTCTGGCATGGTGCACAGGGGGCAGTCTCTCGTCAGAACACAACAGCTCAGCGGGGGGGGAGGTCGCTGTACTGTAGCTGTCAGGTTAATAATAGTGTGTACCAGGCATTTGGTTTTAGCACACAGACAGGTATATATAAAGTTGTTTTCTTCACAGGTTATTTCTTTTGCGATTTTAATGATTCTCTGTTATTTCAATAACAGTAACAGTTTCGTATCATAAAGATGTATTTTTTTTTTAAGTCTTTATAAAAAGTCACAGCAGTAATCAATGTATCGGCTTGCAGAAAGTGAATATATAGTGGTAAAAAGTTTAGAAAAACTAAAGGTGCATACATATATTGAAGTAGACATATCCTTAGGATGTACTGTAGGTACAAGCACTCATTCTATGCACAAGTCCACCAGAGTTAAAATAGAACTATAGTCTCTCATTAAAACAATCTATACTCCAGCAGTCAATTAAAAGTACATCTGCACCTCTTTGGCAGAGGTGGCCAGCTATGCCAAAGTTTTAGCTCCCCCCCAGCTGCCGTCACAGCTGGAGGAGGTAGTTTACATGCTGTGCCTGCTTGCACTGTAGTGAGATAATGTTTTTGGGAGTGATGGGGGGGAAGGGTAGCGGTGATGGAAGTGGAGTGGCTATCAGCAGATAATAAGGGGTTTTAAATAATAGTAATAGGCTCACCCTGATTTTAAGTGAGCAGGGCGTGGTAGTGTGTGGCAAGGTGGGGCCAACGGTGGTCTAGGCAGAGAGGGGGAGTTGACTGAGGGTCAGTTGGAGCTGGACAGACGAAGAGAGACTTTTCCCTTCCTCCACTCTCTCCCCCTAAGGTTACAATTTGTTGTTTCACCCTTCTCTTTTTTGGTGGCCTTCCCTATTGAAACTTGGGAAGGGGTGGTGTACATTAGTTGCAATGGTATTTTGCGAGGGGATCTGATGGAGTCATAGCAGTGGGCAGGGTTCTCAGGGTTTTTGAAGGTGGGCATGGCCAAAATTGTCTGTGGAGACTGATGGGAGGGGCCCATCTTTGGTATGGGTACCTTCTGAAGTGGAATAAAACGCTATTTCTTTATACCTGACAAAGACCAGCTAGGTATAATCATGGCAATTACCACACTCACAAGACCCTCCCAGTACTGGTGAGATAGCTTCGTTCTCAACACAAGAAGAGATGAGTCAAAGTCGATGTTCAAAGCTTATCTGATTTAATTCTGGGCGGGTATACAATTTATATATGTTATTATCAACCAATCATTTCACAGAACATGGGAATGACTTAATACAGGGGTGTACATTTCATATCATCACATATCATTAATACTTAAATGCCCACCCCTTAAACATGGCTGACAATAGCAACCATAGTAACCATTTCATCTGCTTTCATTACTCATAGTCATGCCTTTGGTGTTCCCCCTTTACAGAAGACAATGTACCAGACAGCTCTTACCAAAAAAGCTTTATATAGAAAAAATGCTGCTGTAAGCTATATCTTCTCATATGTGTGCCTTGCAAAAACTG
Organism: Lithobates sylvaticus; assembly: GCA_028564925.1. Lineage (NCBI taxonomy): Eukaryota > Metazoa > Chordata > Amphibia > Anura > Ranidae > Lithobates > Lithobates sylvaticus. The sequence continues at coordinate 176,521,852 of CM053038.1, forward strand.
TTACAGTCTGTGAATACAGAACTTAAATTAACTAGCAGATTAACCCAAGTTAATCTTATATGAATTTATAAAGATGGAGTCTTTCCGGTTCAGTCATATTACTACACCTTCCTGAATAAGTGACGTCATTAAGGCAACATCGGTATTGGGGCTGTATCAGGGGGTAATGTAGTAACGAATTGTCCGGAGTCGGTGTATTTGCAGCTGTGGGCCGTGGTATGGAACTGGTGCTTGATGCAGCTGATTCGGTAGACCATGCTTGCCTCCAAATACCTGCACTAAGAGAGTCTGTTAGTGTACATTAGTGGGGTGAAATTTTATCTTCATGGAATGTGATAAAAGATGTATTGTTAATGGTGTTTTTTGGTTAATAGAAGACTGCTATGGCCGTTTTAAACCATTCTACGGTGGTCGTGTCTTATTCATATAAGGTGGGACGTCAAGTGTGGTCACGGCAGCTGGTACGTCCACAATACACCAGTCATGTTGCTGCAACCCTCCTACTGTGAGCTCTGCAGTGTCTGGGAGGGGGGAGTGTGTGAGACATAAATGAGCGAAGATTTGACTCAGTCAGGGAGGGTAGAATAGGTTTTTGTTCACTTTATCAGACTTGTGCATCATATTGCATGGATTTGGGCTGTCATACAGAAGCCTTTAATTGTACTTAAAGTTTACTCTCAAGAAGTCTTGCCAGTTCCTTGTAACCATATAGGCTACACGTTCTCGTATAATGCATCAACGCTGGTGAAAAGGTCTCACGTTAGTAGGAACTGCCAGTCCTCTCATCAACCAGGGGTTGTGACGGTTCATGAGCTGCAGTAATGTCCTGCAGCTTTCTTTTCCCTGCTTCATAATCATACTTAGTGTCTCTCTGATTTGCTCCTGCACCACGTTGGAGCTTCGTACACGGTCCACTTGCTCTTTTGTAAAAATACTTTGTGCAACAAGCTCATCCAAAATATAGCTCCATTCAGGTTTCGCTTTAATGATTGCAGCAAAATTTATTCTAAGAAACCCTGTAAAAAATAGATAAGAACGTGTTATGGTTGGACGGTCATAAAGCAAAAAACTCATGATACAGATTTAGTTTTTTAAGGCAGAAATATTGGAAGCTAAAATCAATACGTGATTGTGATAGGTTTTACCTGCCAAAATGTATGTGCTTTTCTTCCTGGCACTGTGAGCCACAATGACACCAATATTTAATGCTTTAACTTTACAGCTTCCTGTATCATCTGTCTGCTCATTTGACAATACATATATACATACAGTACAATACAATATTGAAAATACATATATTTTCTTCTTATTAGAAGGCTTTGATCCTAAGCAAACGGCATCCCCCGAGGAAGCCCAGTTTCAGGGCGAAACATGTTGGATTTCACCAGTGGCGTTGCTAGGGGGTGGCTTTTGGGGCTATAGCCCCGAATCTGGGGCCCATAGCCCAGAGTCTCTGTAGGGGTCCCCAAGGGGAGGGGAGGCTCTCTGGGGACCCTGATGTAAGTGGGGGGCTCTCTGGGGACCCTGATGCAGGGAGAGGCTGTCTGGGAAACCTGATTTAAGGGGAGGCTCTCTGGGGACCCTTATTAAAGGGGGAGGCTCTCTGGGGACCCTGATTAAAGGGGGAGGCTCTCTGGGGACCCTGATTAAAGGGGGAGGCTCTCTGGGGACCCTGATTAAAGGGGGAGGCTCTCTGGGGGACCCTGATGTAAGGGGGGCTCTCTGGGGATACACACACATATATATTATATACATGTGTATGCCTGCCCAAGCGTATGACTTTCTTTACTATGGTGCTATGGGCTCTAGCCCCAGATCTTTTGTAGACCTAGCAACGCCCCTGGGTTTCACGCAAATGCCGCTGTAAACATGGGGAATGTACCATATGAGTCTACTGTATGTGTTTTTATGAGGATACCTTTTTAATTGATGTTTGAAAATAAAAATGTGAATACTTTTAATAGAATGTATTGGATTCATTTTTAAACCGCACCTAAAAAAAATCCCATAAACCTGCAACCATATCATTGGACAATGCAAGACTCATGACAAAAGTGGCTTAGTGGTTAGCATTCCTGCCTTGCAGCACTTGGGTCCACAAGTTCAAATCCCACCAGGACACTACCTTCCTGGAGTTTGCATGTTCTCTGTGCTTGTGGGGGTGCCCTCTGCCACTCCAATGACACGCTGGTAGGTTAATTTGCTCCTGTCCAGATTGGCCCTAGTATATGTATGTATGTATGTAAGATAGGGATCTTAGATCGCAAGCTCCTTGACGGCAGGGACTGATGTGAATGTACAGTGTGTAAAGTGCTGGGTAAATTGACAGCACTATGCCTGTAATAAATAAAACTGCAGAATGAAATAATAGTGTTGCCTATTTGGCTATGTAGTGTGCAGAGGTGTGTGAATTACAGAACTAGCTGAGTAGAATTACTAATACTGTAAGTGCTGCAACTGTAGCTGACTGTAGATCTGCTTTAAAAAAAATCTAGTTTTGAATATTGTAATGAGGAGTTAGAACCTAAGTCAGGTTTTTATTTCTGTCTGTGTCCCCGCTAGGGAGTGTCACCCTTTCTAGTGACCACTGTCAGGCTCGGTTCACACTACTGGAACTTGAAAGTCGTGCGACTTCCAGTGGGACTCTGCAATGTGACTTCATGCGAATTTCATGTTATGCAACTTTGGCTTTGGTTTAGGGTTGCACCGATACCACTTCTTTAAGGCTGGTTTCACACCGGATCGGTGCAGGCGGTGGCGGTAAAGCAGCGCTATATTTAGCGCTGCTTTACCATAGTTGTACCCGTGGTATGCGCACGCTAGCGGGGTGGTTTTAACCCACGCTAGCAGCCGAAAAAGTATCCCCGCGGTGTCCCATTGATTTCAATGGGTAGGAGCGGTGAATACACGGCTCCTTCACCGCTCCAAAGATGCTGCTAGCAGGACATTTTTTACCGTCCTGCTAGCGCACCGCTCCAGTGTGAAAGTGTGTTTTTTTATTTTTTTATTTATAATTAATTTTACAATTTAACCTTCTAAATATTTTTTTTTTTTTTACAATTCTTTATTTTATTTTTTTTTATTTTTTTATCAGCCCTGTTGGAGGGCTTTGGTAAGCTATCAGGGGTCTTAACAGACCACGGACATCTCCCTTTTGAGACAGGTAAAAGGGACTGAGGACACAGATTCCCCAGTTCCTTTCTCTGCAGCCTCAGCCTCACTGGAGATGAATGGACAGGAGACAGAAGCTCCTCTCCATTCATAAACAGTAGCATCGTAGACACAGCTGAGTTATGAATGGACAGTCAGTGATCACTGACTCTGTTTATTTGGAAAAGGAAGGAGCCAGTAAAGTACAGATTTACCGGTTCCTTCCTTTGCTCTCCATCCTGACATATCTAGGACAATGGGGGCAGAGGTGCACGGAGGGGGACTAGAGTGGAGCACGGAGGGGGTCCAGAGCAGAGCACGGAGGGGGTCCAGAGCAGAGCACGGAGGGGGTCCAGAGCAGAGCACGGAGGGGGTCCAGAGCAGAGCACGGAGGGGGTCCAGAGCAGAGCACGGAGGGGGTCCAGAGCAGAGCACGGAGGAGGATATGAGGACAGTCAGGGGTGATCGGTGCGGGGGGGGGGGGAGTTATAAGCACTGATTCCCCTGTATAGATTTCAATAAAGCAGCTGAAAGCTGCAGGAGGGAGAGGAGGAGAAGCAGCTGTCAGCTGCATTATTGAAATCTCTACAGGGAGATCAGTGCTTGTAACTGCCCCCACCAATCACCCCTGACTGCCCAGGTATCGGATCAAGCATCAGAGCATTTGCCCAAGTACAAGTACTCGGGCAAGTGCTCGGTATCGGTGCAACCCTATTTTGGTTAAAAACCCTCTGAAGTCAGACAGTGTTGCATGAAAGTCGCATAGATTACAACAATTCTTGTGATTTTAACATTGCAGTCTATGGCACTGAAGTTGCACCAAAGACACAAAAAGAGTTTCCTACACTACTTTTCTAAGTCGCTGTGACTTGAGTCACATTGATTAAGATGGCACCCATTAAAATTAATATGTTTTGACTTGTCATGTGACTTTATGTGTCTCAAGTCGCATGATACGTTGCATCAGTGTGAATCCGGGCTCAGGGAGACAGAAAAGGAAATCGAATCCAAAATGTTAATGTCACAGAACAGGAAGTGAGAGGAAGTGTTCTGATAAGGAACCCTGTTTGGGTGACAATTGGCTATAAGAGAAATTCCCCTCACTTTGGAGATATTTCCTCTAGCTTCCTGTTGTATCTTTGGAACAGGATATCAATCCAAATACCCCAGTGGCATACAGACAGCAATAGATAAACTGACAGGGCTTTTAAACCATTCCTATTCTAGGAAAAGATAATCCCCATCTAAGGCCAGCCATACATGTGTTGCAGGAAAGAAATTGGTACGATTCCCCCATCGACACAGACGGTGCTGACAGGGGAATTGGCGGGAGGGGGTCCCCGCCGGAAGAAGACAGGAATTATCGTTCGCAGCCACTTGTGATGATTGGTAGTAAATCCAGCAGGCTGGTTGTACCCAAGTTGATCAATCGATCAATTTGGTACATTCAGCCTGCCCACTAACAGCTCGAATTTCGTCCAGTTCCTGCTGAACCAGCCAAGATTTGAACCTTATATGGCTGGCCTAAGAGCAGATCCCACCAGGGGAAGGGTATCTCTATTGGCTAAAACTACTCTTCTGTGCAGCTTTCTGGATCTGGTTTGAATATGACTTTGGGATCAAGTCCCACCCACCTATCATCCCCTCTCAAGTGAGAGTTCCCCTGTGGCTAAGGGTGTTCCCAAAATCTAGGGTGGGTAGGGCATAGTTCAAAGCTGGGGAAGTTAAGCCCTTAGGCTTCTTTCAGATGGTTGGACTTTCTTTTGGAGGGCGGTTGACAGGCAGCTGGGAGGCAACATCTCACCTCTTCAATACCTGTTTTAACCCCTAAAGTAAGGTGACCAGATTTTTTAAATTAAATCCGGGGACATATTGCTTTTTTTACTAGTAATGGCGGCAATCGGGGCTCTCTGCCCATCGCCGCTGCCGCCAGCCTCACAGCCTGTCAAGTCTTACTCTCCGGGCCCCGACTATTACTGGGTGGGGAGCAGAGGAAAAATCACTCCGCCAGGGACGGCAAGGAGATAAGCAGGTAGGCGGCTGGCCGAGACTTGAGCCAAGGCAGAAGAACATGCAAACAGAGCTGGATGGGCATGCACCTGAAACTGAAGAAATATTCCCTCCGCTCCGACCAGCACATGACCATCAGAAAGGGGCATAGATAATGGAAAAAAATACACTGCCCTAAGCTAGTAGGAGCGGCAGATTCAGATTTTTTTTTTTTTTTAGTTTTGCACTGACTGTCTTTGAAATTGCCCCAGCCCCTGTTCAAATCCAATCCGGGGACAAAACCGGGGACAGACTTGGTCCAGGGACAATGTCCTCAATCCGAGGACTGTCCCCAGAAACCGGGGATGTCTGGTCACCCTACCTTAAAGTAGAACTATAGGCAAAACTTTTTATTTCACTTTGGATAGAGCAACGAAGAATTATAACCCCTGTCAGATCATCCCATTGTGGAGATTTACCTTTTTTTCCCGTCCCATAGTCAAACAGGAAGTGAGAGGAAATCCCTCCAAATAAAAGGGAATCCCTTGGGGACCCCCAGGTCACCAGAATTTATTTCCCCATTGGAAGATTCCCTCTATTATTTTTCTGGGGACAACCCACAATTTGGGATTTTCTTTTACGTTCACTTTCAATGATAATGGTAAACAGGACAAATTGGAAGGCCGGGTACCGGCCTGAAGTTATGGGAGGAGCCCGGAGGGTATTTAAGCAGCCCAAAGGCCGCCGGTCTTTGTCGGTTTCCTGTGCGAGATACCCACCCACCCACCCTCCCCTTTTTAAAAGCCTCTTCCAAGTATTCTCACCCCAGACTGAATACTCATTCCACATTATTCCATAACTACTTCTTATCATCATTCCTTATCTACAGTGGTGTGAAAAAGTGTTTGCCCCCTTCCTCATTTCCTGTTCCTTTGCATGTTTGTCACACTTAAGTGTTTCGGAACATCAAACCAATTTAAACAATAATCAAGGACAACACAAGTAAACACAAAATGCAATTTGTAAATGAAGGTGTTTATTATTAAAGGTGAAAAAAAATCCAAACCATCATGGCCCTGTGTGAAAAAGTGATTGCCCCCTAAACCTAATAACTGGTTGGGCCACCCTTAGCAGCAACAACTGCAACCAAGCGTTTGCGATAACATGCAATGAGGCTTTTACAGCGTCCTGGAGGAATTTTGGCCCACTCATCTTTGCAGAATTGTCCTAATTCAGTTACATTAGAGGGTTTTCGAGCATGAACGGCCTTTTTAAGGTCATACCACAACATCTCAATAGGATTCAGGTCTGGACTTTGGCTAGGCCACTCCAAAGTCTTCATTTTGTTTTTCTTCAGCCATTCGGTGGTGGACTTGCTGGTGTGTTTAGGATCATTGTCCTGCTGCAGAACCCAAGTTCGTTTCAGCTTGAGTACACGAACAGATGGTCGGACATTCTCCTTCAGGATCTCTTGGTAGACAGCAGAATTCATAGTTCCTTTTATCACGGCAAGTCTTCCAGGTCCTGAAGCAGCAAAACAGCCCCAGACCATCACACTACCACCACCATATTTTACTGTTGGTATAATGTTCTTTTTCTGAAATGCAGTGTTCCTTCTACGCCAGATATACTTGGACACACACCTTCCAAAGAGTTCCACTTTTGTCTCATCGGTCCACAGAATGTTGTCCCAAAAGTCTTGGGGATCATCAAGATGTGTTGTGGAGAAATTGAGACGAGCTTTGATGTTCTTTTTGCTCAGCAGTGGTTTTCTCCTTGGAACTCTGCCATGCAGGCCATTTTTGCCCAGTCTTTTCCTGATGGTGGAGGCATGAACGCTGACCTTAACTGAGGCAAGTGAGGCCTGCAGTTCCTTGGACGTTGTTGTGGGGTCTTTTGTGACCTCTTGGATGAGTCGTCGCTGCGCTCTTGGGGTAATTTTGGGCGGCCGGCCACTCCTGGGAAGGTTCACCACTGTTCCATGTCTTCGCCATTTGTGGATAATGGCTCTCACTGTGGTTCGCTGGATTCCCAAAGCTTTGGAAATGGCTTTATAACCCTTTCCAGACTGATAGATCTCAATTACTTTCTTTCTCAATTGTTCCTGAATTTCTTTGGGTCTCGGCATGATGTGTAGCTTTTAAGGATCTTCTGGTGGACCTTACTGTGTCAAGCAGCTCCTATTTAAGTGATGCCTTGATTCTGAACAGGTGTGGCAATAATCAGGCCTGGGTGTGGCTAGAGAAATTGAACTCAGGTGTGGACAACCACAGTTATAGTATGTTTTAACAAGGGGGGCAATCACTTTTTCACACAGGGCCATGATGGTTTGGATTTTTTTTCACCTTTAATAATAAACACCTTCATTTACAAATTGCATTTTGTGTTTACTTGTGTTGTCCTTGACTATTGTTTAAATTGGTTTGATGTTCCGAAACACTTAAGTGTGACAAACATGCAAAGGAACAGGAAATGAGGAAGGGGGCAAACACTTTTTCACACCACTGTAGGGTATGCCCCCTTATTTTGGTGTACCATACGGTAGACCAAGGCACACTTTCAGGTCTATTTCATGTTGGTGAGTTTTGTGTTGTTCCTATGTGTCATCGTTACTCATGTCGTCCGTAGGGCTCTAGACCATAAATAGAAAGAGTGACGGGGAAACAGACAGCAATAAAAACAGACAAGCATTCTAATCCCTCTGCACTCTATCCAAAATAAAAAAAAGCTTTGCCTTTAGTTGTGCTTTAAAGGGTTCAACCACGTGTTACAATTGCCTGAATTGCACGTGGTTGCAGGGCGGTTGCAGCACCCATTTTACTGCTCCTTGGCCACCTGTGCGAACAAGTCCTTAGTAATTAGGTGGCCTAGTTTTAGAGGAGAATTTTTTGGCTAATAAAATAGTAGTAGCACCACGTGGTGTATGTGTTAAAGAAAACTTTTAAATTGGTGAAGCGGCTTACAGGTTAAAAAGAAAACATAAAATAAACTTACTTTCAGCATCCTCAAAGACAATTGTTTCAACTGTAACACCGTCCATAGTTGTGTCCTGCGAAGAAAAAAACAATTTTGATAAATCTGTCAAAATTTGGTCAATGAAAAAGAGTCAGGCACAAACATTTTCTGGGGTTTTACTGTATAAGGCTCCGTTTCCACTAGTACGCCTTGTTGTGCGACTTTGGACAAAAAGTCACATGACAAGTCACAGCCCATTGATTTCAATAGCCCCCGTTCCAATCTATACGACTTAACATTGCAGTGACTTTAAAAAAGGTGCCTGCACTACTTTGATGCGACTTTTGATGCAACTTTGTCTCAGAAAGTGTAAAGTCAGATCAAAATTGCATCAAAGTGGAACTCCAAAGTCGCACTTTAAATCACTTAACTTTGGAGGCGCACTAGTGGAAACGTAGTCTTATTTCCTTCCTTGCCAACATATGGGGAATCTTCCTGACAAGCAGTGGAACTGAAGAAGTAGCTTGGTGAGCTATGGATTGTCTCCAACATTACAGAACAAGTCCAGTTGAAGGTGACCAACTATCCCTTAGCTTCTTTGCTACCATGATAATAAGTCTCTTTGGGGTTGTATTGTTCGTTTTTTTTTTTTTTATAGATTTTTTGGATATTTTAGTTTCTGGTGAAATGTTTACATATTGAGTGTTATACATTTATTGTTAGATTTTTTTCTTTGTGATAATTTTATAATTTTTTTGAGGTTGGGTTTAACCAACCTGTTAACAAAGTTTACAACCACTAGATGGCAAAATGAGCTTTACCTATCATGGGTTTATATTGGCGGTGTCACATAAGGAAAAGATTTCTTAATTAATACTCACCCAACACCAGCGCTATTCTTTTTAGGCTGGTAATTTTTTTCATTTTAGCCATCTCAGTGTGATTAGATTGACTGCTTTACTTCATTGATAGGCAGTCTTTGTCAGAAAACTGTAGAAACACCCCACTTCATCCGGGTGGAAGACAGATGCGTAATTTCCTGTCTGACGCTGGTGGTTTTAACTTCCGGTTTCCAGAACGCTGTTAATTGTTTCTAAATCCATTTCTGGCTTGTAGTGTGTATATATATATATATATATATATATATATATATATATATATATATATATATAGCGACTCTCATATGTGACTGTGCCCCTGATGTCTGTGACAAAACCCGGTGGGGAGAGTCAGGTCACGTGACGTTGCCAAGCTCGGCAGTTGGCCATCTTACTGGTTGGAAACATTGATCGCGTCCATTGGATTTACATGCGCTTAATTACTATGATGTTCGTGAGTATTCTGGCTTTTGCTGTGCTCTTAATAAATGTACTTGTCAGTAATACTCCGCCATTATGTTTTTATGCTTATTTCCAGGATGATCTGATGTGATCATAGCTTGTCCAAGGAGGATTCTATTGGTGTTCTCACAATTTATCTCTCCACGTGTATGGTGATATCCAAGTGGATAATTTTTAAGCGCTGTTGACTGCTTTTGACTAAGTGGTCCATTCATTGGGGTAAAAGTCAGTGTGAATTTTTCCCTCTTGGTGAAGGGATTCTTCCTAGTTCTTCTTTGTGTGGATTTGCACCCATTGGACTGTTTTTATATGGAGATGCTTTATCTTTCTAGTATTGGTACTTTTTATACTAGTTTTTAACTCTGCACTTGTGATTTATGTCACCATGATGATAATGTCGTCTTGCTTCCTTTAGTACAACATATAAGGAAGTATATCTACAGTACTTCTATCAAGTAGTCTTGGATGCATTTCTATGTTTGTTCATGGTAACATTCTCAAAAGCTTAGCCTTTTATAGGACAGCCATCAAAAAACATGATTTTTGTTAAACTTCATATAGGTATAATACCAGCAAGTTTGCACCTAAACAATACAGGTGAATAGAAGTGTGAAAAAGTCAGGCTAACATTTTTCGAAGACCACTGAGAATAGTCTTGGAGATATTGCAGATGGACTGGACCATGAGAGTAAGGTGGTATGGTAAGCAGGTCCTATCCTTGTGCTTTGGACCAGTAGCTTCTTTGTGCTGAAGACCGTGCTGGACTGACTGGATCAGTCACTGGTCACGACTCATGGGTGGGTTAGAGTAGGAATAATAGGAAAGGAGGTGTGCCCGACGTCTAAAAGAATGCAAGTTCAATGGTAAATTAATAGGTGTTTATTGAGAATAGCGACAAGTATATCAAGCTAATGCGTTTCATGGCTGTTGCTGCACGCTATTAAATGGGAATGATTCCCATGCAGGTTGCCCCTGGAACCTCAGTCACTTTGTCAATTTTACCTCCGAAACCTTGCAAATATATAATTGTGTGGGAATCATTTCCATTTTATAGCTTGCAGCAACAACCCCGAAGAAGACAGAGTCCTTTTCTCACGAAACACATTGGCTTTATATACTCGTCGCTATTCTCAATAAATGCCTCTTTACTTACCATCGAACTTGCATTCTTTTGTACATTAGGCACGCCTATTTTCCTATTATACCAAGTCTACTTTGGACAAGCATTTCCTTTACCATAAATATCATAAACAAGCAAATATCTGAGGAAATAAATGACATTATAAATGAAAAATGGTGAAAACCCTAACTTTAAATTTGAAAACATGTGGGACCCATGGGCCCAATGTATCCAGAACTGAGTGCATTCTCCACCTTGAATAGATCTAGCGCCGGGTGAGGACATTCAGACCTAATTATCTTTATATTTCCTTTCCCTTCTTTGGTTCTTTTTTTCTTTCCCCTTATTTTCTCACTATTTGTTTCTTCTTGGTCATTGCCTTGCTTGAGAAAAAAGGTTGGGTGGCCTTGAAATTCATAACTCTGCCCTCGGACATTCCAATGAGATCATTACTCCACCATCTTGTTGGTTTCCACTTGCTCAGCTAAGCTGTCATTCGGCCTGATGTCGGGACTTTCCAGGCTGCAAGTTGTAGGAAGAGGCTTCCCATCCCAGATGCATGAGCTGACCACTTACGGATTGCATACAAAAAGTGCCAGTTCTTCTTCCCATGAGAGTTGCTAATTTACTAGTGTTTCTTAGTACCGCTGCAATTAGTTTGGTGCCCCCTGGTGCATTCTCTTGGTCCTGCTGGTGTATCCATCTACCCTAGTCTGAGGTTCCCTGTTGATGTGAGACTGTCCGTCAGAAGCCCTTACTATGTGATGAGCCTGATTTTATGTGAGTTGCCATTTATCCTTTCACCACAATAAATCTGTTAGTATACTACACTCAGATTGCACACTGCTGCTTTTATCTAATGTTTATATTGATATATGACTGAAACCAATTCTTGTGTTTCATATTATGTTGCATAACTTTTTTGGAATAGGCTTTCCTTGTTTAATTGGCTACTACGGTGTTGTCTGATGCCTTATGGAAAATGAGCATTTCATATGTAGTCTGTTGTTGTTCAGTTGTCTATATTGAACTCCCTGCTAATGTCTCTTGCTGTTTATGCAATACTTTTGTATCTTGTATATACTTTGAAATTTTGAATAAAAAACATATTGAAACTAAAAAAAAAAAAAAAAAATATCACTGTCCACATTTCAGGCAAATTAAGTTTAATAAAAACCACGTTCATTATGAAGTCATTTAATAGATAGCTACTGTTATAAATACTGTTGGAATACCCAGCCTACTGCTGTTGGACCTACCTTTCTGGAGTGGTTGATAAACTGTTCTATCCTGGAAGCCTTGATGTCTAAAACAGAACAAAGAAGTCACAATAAGTTTTCCATTAACATGTAAAATTTCTAAGACAAAAACCTACAGTTCAGTAGTTTCATTGCAACATAGTGTAAGCAGGGACAGGCCGAATTTTGATCCATCTATGGCCATTTCTGTTCCAGAGAAGTCAATCTAATAATCAACTTCTCTAGAACTGGCTTATTGGAAAATGTTCCTTTGATCAACACGGCAGCCAATCGGCTATTCTGATAGTGGAGGAGTCCCTACTATCAGAATACAGTAACACAGTTGTGAGAATTCCTTTATCCACCTTGCTTGTGTGGATGGTGGAATCCATTTAGTTTTTTTTCAAACAGCCATCTGGCTGAGCGAAAAAAATTATTCATGTATGGCCAGCCTAAATTCAGCTTTACTGCCCTAAAACTAGTATGTGGTATGTGCTTTGAGGTATAGCTTTTACCTAGAAAAGAGGTTTCTTAAAGGTGGAATGCCCTTAAAAGACATTTCTGGCTTAAAAAACTTGGAGAAAAAGTCAGTCTGGAATTTATTGGTCAATCATTATTGTGCCACTAAAATAATGGGAATAATGTAGTCACTTATACACTGAATGACTTTGGTAAGATCACGCAACAACTGCTTCTATTGATTGCAAGCAGGACAAACATCCACGGTAATAATTTTAGAGGAATAGTTGTCAAGGTGTATTTTTTAGCCAATCACTGTTGATTCCCCAAGATGAAGCCAGTATCTTTGGTGTCTACTCCTTCTCTACTCATTAAAATTCAGGGATAAAAAAACAAAACAAAAACAAAGTGTTTTGGGGGTTAACCTCCGCTTCCGTTTTTATCCGTTTTTTTTTACGTACAAGGCTACGTCCAGATCCGTCAAAACGGATATTAACTGACGTTGACGCACATTGTCCGTCAACGTCCGATCCGTTAAGATCCATTTGAAAGAAAAACATGGGAGGAGCAATGCATTCTGGGTAATTTTCTGGGGAACAAAGCGGATGAAAAAACGGATGAGAAAACGGACATAAACGTGTACATTTACGGATGTAAGCGGATGTTAGCGGAACAAAAGACGGATGAAAACGGACATTAACGGAACGGATGACGGATGAAAACGGATGAGACAACGGATAAGAACTGATATGTTTTTGACGTGCCTAAACTGACTGCGTCCGTGTGAAAGGGGCCTTACACCAACCTCAATACCTTTAGGCCCCTTTCACACATGTGGACCGTACATTAGATCAGTTCAGTCACGTTTTTTTTATCATCAGTTGTTGTCAGTAAACATCAGTTTTCATCCATTTTCATGTCTGTTTTTTTATCCGTTTATGTCCGGTTTTTTACGTTTTTTTTTTTTAAAAACTGTATTTAATCAGTTTTTCATGAATTATGGGAATTTTCCCATGATTCCTTGTTTTTGGGTCATAGGTTATTTGTAGTGTATGCATATAAAACTACATATTTTGATGAAAAACAGATGTCAGTGGATCGGATGTGAACAGATCGTCCGCTGACATCCGTTTTTCGTCCGTTCCTTTTTTTTTAACGGAAGTAAAAATAAGGTTTTCTTCCGTCCAGAAAAACGGAGCTTAACGGAGACGGACTTTAACGTATGTTAGCGGATGATCATCCGCTAACGTCCGCTATCCCATAGAAGCATTGATGTCCCTTTTGATCCGTAAACGGACGTATGAAAAAACGGACGAACGGTCCGCACGTGTGAAAGGGGCCTTAGATAACACCAACAATAACACAAGCGCTATCTTTTCACTTTCCTCAACTAGAGGATGTGTGTCGGAGAGTGCCTGCAAACTCTTAGTAACAACACTGCACAGGTAGTTTTCTTTGCCAAGCATCAGAAACGTGTCACTGGAAGTCTAACGGTGGATGTATGTACAGTAACTCTCTAGAACATTATGGGTTACCAGCAGCGTAACAAAGTGAGGTCTGAGTAATCAAAGAAGCATTGAGATGGAGTAGTTTTGGAAACTATACTGTCATTCATGCAGCCTCTATGCAATCATTATAAAGCCCTGGAGGATTTACTTGCAGTGGCCAACCAACCTGATGACATTAAGACATGGGATGGGGACAATGGAAGCTGTCTGCTACATGAAGCCTCTAATACTCTTATGCCGTGTACACACGATCGGAATTCTCGTCGGAAAAAACTCTGACGGTTTTACCGACGGAATTCCGCTCAAGCTGTGTTGCCTACACACGATCACACCAAATTCCGACGGTCAATAACACAACGGCATAAAACACGTTTGACAGCACTATAAAAGGGAAGTTTAATGCTTCCGAGCATGCGTCGAATTGTTTCCGAGCATGCATCGGAATTTTGCGTGTTGGAATTGCATACACACGATCGGATAGAAAGGTTTTCTGTCTGAAAAATTGAGATCAGGTTCTTAATTCAAAGTCCGTCGGAAATTCCGACAGAAAAAAAACGTTGGGCATACACACGGTTGGAAAATCCGATGAAAAGCTCCCATCGGACTGTTTCCATCGGAAATTCCGACCGTGTGTACGCGGCATTAGAAGTTTGGATTGTACCAAACTCCTGAACTCAATCTAGGAATAACCCAGGGCTTGGGCTGATTTTTAAAAGAAGTGCTCACTGTTCATTTTTTTGCTGTCACTAAATGATTATACCCAGTAACGCTAAAATTGCTCCGAGATGCTGTTACACTTACTGACCTGCAGGCATTGGATTCTGATTGGGACTTTTCGCTTCAATAGCTGTGTTGGAAACCTGAACAAGAGAGAGACAGAATAAACTTCAGCATGAAAATAAAAACAGAGGAAAACGCTATATATATTTATATTTACAATGCCTCTCTGTAAATTTCTTTCAGCCAATGAGCTGTTATTTGGAGAATTCTATACCCCAAACCTGTGACCCTACAAGGCACAGTTTCCTAGTTACCGGTACATCAATCAAATTTTTTATTGCCATGTGTGCTTTCATTGTAGGGGAGGATTGGGCACTTGGGCACAACAGGCCAATACATGATATGCTGTACCACCTCAATCAGCTTTGAGTGCCATCTGCTGGGCTTCCTGTACTTATCTCTCCCTATCTGCTCCCTGGTCAGGCCTGCAATCCCAGGATTGAGAAATGGGTTTCAACATTTCTGGCTCTGATGTTTTATACAACTGAATGCAGACCTGGGCTGTACAACATCTTGGTGACAGGGTATAGCTAGTTGGGAAAATAATGGTAATTGAATCCTTAATAATACTTGCTTTACCATGAATAAAAAAATTAAATAAAAAAGATGGCACTGTAAAAATGAAAAGGGCTACAAAATATGACCATAAACAGCAATCATTACCCACTTTACCTAGCTGCTTTGTTGATGTCAACGTTTTCAAAGTACTTTAACTGACAGCACCATTATCTCCTGATTCAAGCAAGGTCCTATGATGCACCCTTAATGCATTAAATGAGGCCCACCCTGACTCACAATGGGAAGGAAGAGAGGCTGGTGTCAGGGGTAGCACACCTTCATGACCATTCAATGCTACAAGGGGCGGCAGTCTGTGAGGATAGGTAGAGCAGGGATGCTATGCCTCAGCAATTACAAAAGAACAGCATGAATTAGTACTTACATTTAAACGAAAATGTTATGATATATGAACCTAGTCTATGGGAAAATATGCATAGTTTGTGAGATCCACTTGGTTCTAAAAGTCCACACTCTGAATGGGCACCAACAGTGACATCTTACTTCAAAGATGGCATAATGATGCGTGTAACTGGGGAACAATGTGCCTTAGACTTCCAGGGGGAATTGGGGCAGAGCCAACAAGCAAAATGTGTAGTAGTGGGCGCATGTAGCATGCAGTATTGAAATTTGGGGATAGTGTGCAATGGCAAATTGAATGATTTAACAGTGGCACATGTAGCCCCCTTGCCCTAATTTAGTTTTTGGCTGTGTAGTAGTCAGCCCAGACTAATTGTGTAGAGCTTTGCCTGGTCTTCACTAAACTTAGTAGGGTTGTGATTTCTCGATGTCACCGGTAGTTTTACTGGTATCGCTGGCCATAGTATGAGATTTCATAAACAAAACTAGTTATAAATATTTATATTTCCTTCAGCCAACCAAGTAGGAGGGTTTGGGCTACTGGTGCATCCTGGGAAGGAAATAAATATTTTAGACAGATCATGTGCTCGCTCTTTTTTTTGTGGGCTGAAGCCTGGCAGGGTGCTGCTGGATGGAGCCCTGCGGTTAGGTCCAATAGCCTGTTTGGGGCCTAACATGAGCTGAAGTGGTCCTGAAGCCATTCCAAAGAGAAGATCCAGGGAGGCCCCTTGCTGGAGAAAGCCAGGAGGAAGGCTGGTCTCTCAGAAGGGCCTGGTGACTCACTTGGAGGACATAATGAAATTTGTGAATGTGCTTACACTGTTGCCAACTTGGATCATAGAGATGGGCTCAGGCATGTTCGGATTGTACTTGCCAAAAAGCCGTCACTGCACACTGCCAATCATAGGCAGTGAGGCATTTTCCGTTCCGCAGCTGCACATACACATAGTGCCTATGATTGGCGATGTGCAGTGATGGCCTCCTGACAGGTATGATCCGAACACGCCTGAGCCCATCATCATTGGGTTCTGACACTGTGAAGCTGGACATTGATCTGGAGAGTCTGTAAGTGATCCACATGGTATCCAAGACCCCTAACCCTCATCTCCTCTGACTGTTCTACAATAAAACTTTAAAAAGACAAAATGCCTGGTACCCAATGTTCTGTCTCAGTCCCCCATTTTAGCCATGGACTCAGCCCTTGGGTGAAATGCTAGCCATCCCTTGCCTCTGGAGTTGCCATCCTGCCTTTGGGATGTCGGGGGGTGCTACACTCACATAGCGAGCCAAGGTAAAATATTACAGTAAAGTTTGATAGTGAATGGCCTGCAGGTGAATAAATTACAGTAATATGGCCCTCTAAAAATAGCAAGCTTGATAAAACACAGCTACAAATGGGCAATCGTTACAGTAAGTGGCAAAAATGGCAACATGCAGACAATGAATAGATAATGGTAACCAAATGCAGACAAGAAATGGACAATCCATATCTTTTGCTAGAGAGGCAAATAGGCAGTGATGACAGTATGCAGGCAACAAATGGAGAATGGTAACAATAATGGCTAATTGTGACGATACTAGGCAACAATTGGGACTCTGGGTGAAAGCTGGAGAGATCCAATCGTTGTTGATATCTAGTGCCCATATCTATATGCTCTAAAGCAGAGATATGCAATTAGCGGACCTCCAGCTGTTTCAGAACTACAATTCCCATGAGGCATAGCAAGACTCTGACAGCCACAAGCATAACACCCAGAGGCAGAGGCATGATGGGACTTGAAGTTTTGCAACAGCTGGAGGTCCGCTAATTGCATATCCCTGCTCTTAAGTATATGACACAAATTATATTATGCCCCAGACTACATGGTGCTGTTGTCCACCCCCCCGCCCCCTTCCTTCTTTAGCTCTGGTGGGGCATTTGTCCTCCATGAACCAGAATCACCCCATCCTATTCTGTGGAACAGAGTTCAGCAAAGTTGCCATATTAGCTGTAACAGTTGTAAATTCTTTTGTACCCCCCCCCCCCCCCCCCAATAACAGATTGTACCTTAGAAAAATAGTCTTTGAGTTTTTTCAAAACATCAAAAACAACATCCAAAATTTCCCCGGCATATTGTTCAATCATCTTCTCTAGCCAGTTCGCACATTCTGCAAGATAGTCATGAAGACAATCAGAAATATGTACTCTTAAATCAGTGCTCTAACATCATACATAGTAGAAAAATGCACTGAATAGTAAAAATGTAGAAAAAAAAAAATAGTATGTAAAATTGAAAGAAAATGGGTGTTAAAATTAAACGTTAATACAGTTGGTTGGTGCACTGAATACATCTATGAAAAATAGAAAAACGGCATAAATGCATGCATTATATATATGATAAGCTACCTGCAGGTATGATATAATCTAATCTAATATTGTATTTTAATTAGAAAGTGTTGTAGGGACTTAAAGGGTTAGTTCCTTTACCATAGATAGGTGCCTTTAGATAAAAACAAGGATAATATAAATGTACTAATGTGCAAACCAATAACTGTCACTAGTGAGTAGCTGCCAACACGAAATATGTTCCCACACAGTGATAATTAAAAATAAATGTGGTGCTTTCTAATGCTATACAAGTCCTCAAGTGATAATGAAATGATAACCAAATATACACAAACAAATAAAACAATTCACCAATAGCCAGAATAATAAAGTGCAAATAGTCTTCAATACAAAAATAATTCCATAAATACATGTTGTCAATCACAGTGCCAAGTAATGATATATAATCAAAATATGATAGTGCAATAATATTCAATGAGTTCATAAATATAAGTAAAATGCAATAAAACCCAGGGAAATTTGACCTGTTATGGGCTCCTTGGTTGTATACCCCAGGACTATCCCCACTAGAATTGGTAATGGACAGATTGCTTCTTTAAGATATGTGATAAAGGGTCAGGAAAGAACTGTATATTTGTATGAAGACAAATAATTGCACAGGATTGCCTAGGTGAAAAATGTTGAGGCCTAGTTGGCCATATACCTACTGAATGTCAGGTTGTGGTATGTAAGAGAAACACATTCATTTATTCTCCAATGTTACACTGGAATGACTAATTTTTTGAACTTGTATGTTACCTTTTATACCAATAAAAATCATTTTTTTGAGAAAAAAAATGGGAATAAAATGGGGATTGCGATATTCAGAATATATGCATTTAATTTGATTTTATTAATTATCTGTTATATTAACTTCTATTGCTAGATAGTATACTGTGTTATGCATTATACCTGTGTTTAATTTGAGATGTGCTGAATAACCGTGATTGTTGTTATGGCAACAAAGTACTGTATTTAAGCCGGCCTAGTTCACCCGACTCCATACCCTTGATGAAGTCCCCTGAGCAGTGACGTAACACGTAGGGAGGAGCCAAGTGAACGTCACTTCCAGTCGTGGCCGAGACTGGAAGTCCCTGTTAGATGTGAAAGCTGACAATCGTGAATCTATATGTGAGTTACTATGTTTTTAATAAATCATTTGGGTTGGAATTCTACACTTATTTTTATTACATGTGAGCCTTATTGGAGAAAAGTGGGAGGAGGTGGAGGAGATAGTTAAGTTTTAGTGGAAATTCCTGCCTGTATCTGAGAACTCCGCTGGGATGATCTAGCAGAGGATTACAAGGAAAGAGCTTACTGCTGTAGATACATATGCGAGATATATCAAAAATGCGATTAGACCTGTAGCGGTCTTCCTTTGAGGTGAGAGGCTGGGGCACACTTTACACACGGATGGTGAAAGCACTATTTAGGAATTGGATATATTGGTTTGCACTGTGATCGGTGACACTGTTTATGAACTACTCCGTGCACTAAAGATTTACTGCACCAAGCACTTTATGGACTTTTGTGTTATTACAAGTTACTATTGCACTGTTCTATTGTACTTTAATTTTATTTATGAACTCATTGAATATTATAGCACTATTATATTTTGATTATATCATTACTTTGCACTGTGATTGACAAAATGTATGGAATTTTTTTGTATTGAAGATTCTTTGCACTTAGCACTTTATTATTCTGGCTATTGATGAATTGTTTTATTTGCTTGTGTATATTTGGTTATCATTTCATTATCACTTGAGGATTTATATAGCATTAGCACTTTGTTCACTGAAAAAGCATCACATTTATTTATTTTTAGATAAAAACAAACCATGCAGCTTTGACTAAAGTTGGATAGTGCCCTTGTTATAGGTCAGAGGTCTCCAAACTTTCTAAACAAAGGGCCAGTTTACGGTCCTATAGACTTTTGGGCGGTCGGACTATGGCCAATGGGAGTAGAAAAGACTATAGCAGTAATTTTGCTCTGGATATGGTATTTTGTCCAAATAAACTCAGTAGCATTTGGCTGCTAGTTGGAGGAACCGTTGCATCACCCATATGCCCCACAGGGACATCATTAGCACAACTTTGATAAAATAAATTGAGTACTTAAGGGTTGCGCAGAATTGTGTAAATCTCAGGACTGGATGGATAGAAATAATTTAGCAAGTAAAACCATTACAATATACAGTATTTAGCTGTTTGCCCCAGATTTTATTAACTCCTTTTTTTCTTGGCTGAACTAAATAATAAAGGAAGGTAAAATAAGTCATGCATGAATGCATATTATGAAGTCCTTACCAACAAAGCTTGGTCGTTTATTGGACTCATGATGCCAACATTTCTCCATCATCTCTATGGCTTCTGACCCAGCGATTGTCTCAGCTTTGCAGTGATCCAGATATTTCATTGGGGGTCGGTTATTATTGAGTACATAATACGTAATTATTTGTTCATCCTTAACTAAACACATAAAGACATTGAATAAAATAAAACATTAAAAAAAAGATTAAAAATTTTTGTAAAAGTAATATAGACACGTGCAGAATGGAAAAATGTGTTTTGTTTCGGATAGATTCGTTATGTTACTAATTTAGTTTCGTTATGGAATTTGTTTAGTTTGGTTTTGGAATTTGTTTAGTTTAGTTTTCGTTAGAAAATTAACCACTTAAGGACCGAGCCTCTTTCTGACATTTGTTGTTTACAAGTTAAAAACATTTTTTTTTTTCTAGAAAATTACTTAGAACCCCCAAACATTAAAAAAAATTTCTAACACCCTAGAGATTACAATGGTCGTTGCAATAATTTCTGTCACACCCTATTTGCGCAGCGGTCTTACAAGCGCACTTTTTTTGGAAAAAATACACTTTTTTGAAGTAAAAAAATAAGTAAAGTCAGACCAATTTTTTTTTTTATATTGTGACGCCGAGTAAATTCATACCCAACATGTCACGCTTCAAAATTGTGCCCGCTCGTGGAATAGCGACAAACTTTTACCCTTAAAAATCTCCATAGGCGACGTTTAAAAAATTCTACAGGTTGCATGTTTTAAGTTACAGAGGAGGTCTAGGGCTAGAATTATTTCTCTCACGAACGTGGCGATACCTCACATGTGTGGTTTGAACACCGTTTTCATATGCGGGCGCTAGTCACGTATGCGTTCACTTCTGCACGTGAGCTTATTGGAACGGGGCACGTTTAAAACATTTTTTTGTTTTTTTCTTATTTATTTTATCTTTTTTTTTTATTTTTACACTTTAAAAAAAAAAAAATTGTGTCACTTTTATTCCTATTACAAGCAATGTAAACATCCCTTGTAATAGAAAAAAGCATGGCAGGACCCCTTAAATGTGAGATCTGGGGTCAAAAAGACCTCAGATCTCATATTTACATTAAAATGCAATAAAAAAAAATTAAAAAGAAAATGGCCATTTAAGAGCTGTGGGCGGAAGTGATGTTTTGACGTGGCTTCCACCCTGCAGTGATATGGAGATGGGTGGGGGCCATCTTCCCCTCACTCGTCTCCATAACCAGCAAGGGAACAGACACGATTGCCTCCGCCGCTGCCGCCGGTAAGCAGCGGAGGGCACCGGATCGCAACAGGGGGTGGCCCTCTAAACCGGACCGCCCCGCTGAAAAGGAGGATACCGGGGTTATGGCATCTAGCTGCTGCCATAACAATGAAATCCTCCTTCATAGTACCAACGTAAAACGACAGTGGGCGGCCCAGAAGTGGTTAATAAATTAAATTGATTTTAAACGAATTCCAACTTTTCAGAACGATTAGAATTTGGATTGGTCGAAAAACAGTCGACTGATTCGTATTCTGTGTGAAGAAATAGCTGGAAATAGCTGGTTGTTAAGCAGCGGGCTGAGAAGCTGACCACCCGGGTCCTCAAAAATCATGAGTCATCATTTGTCAGTGGGCAGATGAATGTAAAGAATAGAATGCCGTCAAATCCCCGGTAATAGAAAAATGTTAAAATTTTTTTTTTAAAAATGGCTTGGGGTCCACCCCAAAATCCATACCAGACCCTTATCTGAGCATGCAGCCCGGCAGGTCAGGAAAGGGGGAGGGATGAGCGAGCACCCCCTCCTGAACCATACCAGGCCACATGCCCTCAACATGGGGAGGGTGGGTGCTTTGGGGCAAGGGGGCTCTGCCCACCCCCCACGCTAACGCACCTTGTCCCCATGTTATCTCTTCCCGATAACCCTGGACTGTGGTTGTCGGGGGATGCGGATGGTGGCCTTATCAAAATTTGGAAGCCCCCTTTAACAAGGGGCCTCCAGATTCTGACCCATACTCATTCACCAAAAAAGTGTAAAAAAATTATAAAGACACAGAGACAATTTTTGACAAATCCTTTATTTAAAAAAAAAATAAAAATGTGTCCTCCAATGTAGATTCGTCATCAATAACGCTGCCCATCGACCCAAAAAAACGCTCTCGCCAACATGGAAGCGTTATGCCTACTGCAGGCTCCTCAATTTAACAGTTCTTTTATAGGGAATACTGGTGCATGCTGTGTCTGTGATGTCAGAAGGGGCGGTGCCACCAGGCGACAGACAGGTGGCCCCTCCTTACCCTATAAAAGAAATGTCAAACGAAGTAGGCTGCAGTAGGCATAGCACCTCTGTTTCAAGAGCACGTCACCTGGTGGCACCACCCCTTATGACGTCACGGACCCAGCATGCACCAATCCGTGACATCAGAAGGGGCGGTTCCAGCAGTTGACGTAGACAGGTGGCCCCGCCCCTTCCCTATAAAATAACTGTCAAACGGAGGAGCCTGCAGTAGGGTTAGCGACTCTGTCTGCGAGAGACTTTTTTTGGGGGTCAGCAGGTGGCGTGATTGACAACGGCTCTACATCGGGGGACTGTTTTTTATTTTTTAATAAAGGATTTGTCAAAAACTGTCTGTTTTTATTATTTTTTTACACTTTTTTGGTGAATGGGTATGGGTATCAACATGGGGACAAGGTGCTTTGGGGTGGGGGGCAGAGCCCCCCCGCCCCAAAGCATTCACCCTCCATGTTGAGGGCATGTGGCCTGGTATGGTTCAGGAGGGGGATGCTTGCTCGTCCCCTACCCTTTCCTGACCTGCCGGGTTGCATGCTCAAATAAGAGTCTGTTATGGATTTTGGGGGGCCCCGCGTTTTTTTTTTTTTTCCCCCATGGGGTTCCCCTAAAATCCATACCAAACCTGAAGGGCCTGGTATGGACTGGGGGGGGGGGGGGGGGCGCCCTGCGCCGTTTTTGTTATACTTTTTCTATTGCCAGCATTCTTTTCTTTATATTCATCTGTCAGTTGGGAAGACCGCTGACAGATGATGACTTATGGTTGTTAAAGAGGAGTATCCATTAAAAAAAAAAAAAAGTCAGCAGCTACAAATACTGCAGCTGCTGACTTTTAATAATCGGACACTTACCTGTTCCAGGGTCCAGCGATGCGGGGGGGTCGAAGCTCCGCTCGTCCCCCATCCGCTCGGCGGCGCTGGCATTGCAACTGTGGGCACCCGGCTGTGGCTTCACAGCCAAGCACCCACTGCGCATGCACGAGCGGCGCCGTGATTGGCCGCGCAGTCATCTGGGACCTGTCACGTGTCCCAGATGACTGACAGGAGGGAGGGGGCAGAGCTGAGCCCTTCCTGCACCAAGGGGAAGTGATGTCACCAGCCCAGGCACTTAAGGAGGCAGACTACGAGGGACCCCCTAGCAACAGGCATTTAGAGGCGAGTTAAAAAAAAATATTTTTCCAATTATTTTATTTTTTATTTTATCTTTAGGAATTTTAAGCATTTTTTTTTTTTTTTGAGTGTAACACCACTTTAAGGACGTTGGGTGGCTGGCTTCCCAACCAGCAATTTCTTCACCCAGAATTCAAATCGGTCGATTGTTTTTCGACCAATCTGAATTCTAATCTTTGAAATTTGAAAAGTTGAAATTCGTTAGAAACAAAAAATGAATTTTAACGGATTTCAACAAAATTTGTGACTATTTCATTCGGAACCAAACCAAAAATTTGTCCGAATTTGCATTCGGACCGAAATAAATTGCACATGTCTAAAAGAGATGAAATGGCTGGGACATACCGGAATAAGGCTCGCGACCTGACAATACTGACCAGGTTAGGATGCCAAAGCTGAAAACACAATGGGAAAGAGTCAATATAATAATCAGATAACCAGAATCATGCTTACCTGTCCTCTAGAATATTCTTTGCCGCCTCTGCAAAATCTATACAGATGTATACATCGCTACTGGACTTTTAGAGCATAGCCATTTAGAGCTTCTGAAATATGTCCAAAGCTCATCAATAAACATCAAGCATTTTAGTTGGCCTGCAGTAGTTAAAACATATGTATAGCCTAAACTGTTTTCTGCTTTTAGCTGAAGTAGAGAAAACTTTGAAGCTGTCAGTTTTTATTGTGACCCAAACTTAATTTACAGGTTGCTGCTCAAGGCTCCACCAGATATTCCCTTGAAATTGGTGTTATTACATCTAAATGTTTTTATCCAGTTATATTTTATGCATTTACAAATGCATCATTTCTTTTTTAAAAACTACTGGGCTGGCCAGAGCTAGTTCTTGAGGGAGGCTATTCCACATTTTCACAGCTCTTTTGCCCCGTACACACGGTCGGATATTTCGATGGAAAAAGTCCAATCTGATTATGTTGTTGGAAAATCCGATCGTGTGTGGGCTATATCGGACTTTTTCCATCGGAAATTCTGACGGAAAAAATTTGAGAGCAGGATCTCAAATTTTCTGACAGCAAAATCCGATCTGACTTTTTCCGATCGTGTGTAGAGAATTCCGACAGACAAAGTGCCATGCATGCTCAGATCAAATTACGAGACCAAAGCTATTGGCTCCGTCACCACGTTCGGAACGATCGGATTTTCCAACAACTTTGTCCGACCGTGTGTATGCAACACCAGTTTCGGACAAAATCCGTCTGAAAAAATCCAACGGATTTTGTGGTCAGAATTTCCGACTGTGTGTACGGGGGCTTATTGTGAAGAATCCTCTAATCTATCCTCATAGCTGAGGTCCTCCTTGCCTCTTATCAGATTGGTTGCCCTTCTCTGCACTTTCTCCAGTTCCCCCTATATCCTTTTTGTGAACAGGTGCCCAAAACTGAAGTGCATATTCCAGATGAGGTCTTACTAATTATTTGTACAGGGGCAAAATGATATCTCTCTCTCTGGAGTCCCTACCTCTCTTATTACAAGAAAGAATTTTGTCCGCTTTGGAAACTGCAGCTTGGCATCGCATGCTATAATTAAGCTTATGATCTACCAGAACATCCAGATCCTTCTCCACCATTGATTCCCCCAGTTGTACCCCACCCCACCCCCCCCCCCCCTAGTATATATGATGCATGCATATTCTTGGCCCCCAAGTGTAAACTTTACATTTATCAACATTAAACCTCATTTACCACATAGTTGCCCAATTACACAGTGCATCCTGTAAGGACATTATTCTTCTACATAAATTGCTCTCATCTGCAACTCTGAAATTGTACTTTTGAGCCAAGACCCTATATCAGTTATAAATAGGTTAAAAAGTAAGGTTCGTAATATTGAACCTTGGGGTACCTCACACCTTAGACCATTCAAAGTATGAATAATTAGCCACTACTCTGACTATGGCCTTAATGCCCTTTTTCTCTCCATTTACAAACTGAATTTACTAAGCCTGTAGACCTTAATTTTCACATTAGCCGTGTGTGGAGAACTGTGTCCAAAGCTTTTGTAAAATCCAAGTATACTACGTCCACAGCCACTCGTTTCTTTAAGTTTCTGCTTACTCTCATAAAAATAAATCAGATTTGTTTGAGAACCTTAATCATTTGTAAATCAATGCTTGCTACTACTTAAAATAATTTTTTTTTGGCAAACACTCGTCTATGTAATCTTTTATTAAAGTGGTTCTAAAGGCAGTTTTTTTACCTTAATTCATTTAAAGTAAAAATCCTTCTGGGTGTAATTCCCCCCCCCCCCCCCAGTCCCCTTTATACTTACCTGAGCCCCATATCGATCCAAAAATGTGCATGAGAGCAGCGGTTCTCCCGGGCCTCTCTCCTCTCATTGGCTCACACAGCAGCGGGAGTCATTGGCTCCTGCTGCTGTCAATCACAGCCAGTGAGCCAATGAGGAGAGAGCGGGCAGGGCAGAGTCATGCTCTGTGTGTGAATTGACAATGTTGAGTGTTCTCGAGTGCCCCCATGGTATATTCCCGACTATAGAAGTTAAACTAACCGATCTGTAGTATTTTAATAAAGACTTTAACCCCTTTTTAAATATATGCACCACATCAGCCCTACACCAATCCAGTGATGCTATAGCAGTCATTAAAAAGTCTCTAAAAATGATAAATAATGGCTTTGAAATAACAGAGCTCAACTCTTTGAGGACACGTGGCTGTAAGGCATCTGGTTCAGGTGCTTTATTTACATTTATTTAGTCTCAATGTCTCTGGTCTCTGTTATGGGGTTTGTCCTACACTTTTTTGCAGACTGTCAATTGAATTTTTGTGGCCTTGATTTCCTTTTTACATATTATGTTATATTCTTTTAAATCATGATAAGTTTTCCTTCATGCTTATATTTTTTCAAAAACTTTGCAAGTGAGCTGCATAGGTTTTATTTGTAGCCTTTTACGTGTTTTGGAATTGGAATTTACTGTATTTTGCAGTGTGTTTACCTACAGGTGATTTGAAGCATTCCCATTTCTGTTCTGGGTTCTTTAATGAAAACATTACCTCCCAGTCTTCGAGAACAGCCCTCAGTCTATTTCGACCCTTACCTACTCCATCCAAAATTAGAAAAAAAATGTCTATACATACACTTTAATGCAATTGTATGTGTAGCACCACCCTCCTAGTATAGAGTAGGTTTCTAGACATATTTAGTGAACTCCACTGTAATCAAAAAAAGCTAAGCAGTCAGCAGCTCAGTGTTTTGCAGGCTGCTGCTCTGTTAATTCCCCCTGTCTTCTGGAGGATTCTAAAAGTATAGAAAGACTCCAGTCAATCAAGCACGACCCAGCTGTCTCGGTCCATGTTGGAGCCAATGACAAAATGCATGGAAAGTGGAACCTCCTTAACTACTTCACACCAGGCCACTGCATGGGCACTTCCTCCATCTGAGTGGACGTTCCTAAATGTCCTTCAGAAGGAGCGGGGTCATGCAGCCGCACAATCCAGATGCGCTCATGTCCCCTGGACACGCCACATCTCGGATTGGCAGGAGGGCTCTATGATTGGCCCTCCTGATCACATGATTGCTAGTGTCCATGATCATCTGCTACATCTGTCTGTGATGATCTGCCACATCTGTCCGTGATCATCAGTGCACATCTGTCTGATCATCTATGCACACCAGAGACAGGGCAACATTGCTCGGCAGGAGGGCTCTGTGATTGGACCTCCTGATCACATGAACGTTGTGATGATGAATGTTGTAACGGCGATCGGCTCTGCTTCTCCTCACACAGAGCCTGCTAATGAGGAGAAAGAGAGTGGATCTGTGTTGCGAGCTGGGGATCAGTGTGTATGCACTGTTTTTTACAGATTTTTACACACTGATCACCCAGCTAGTGTCCCCAAACAGTGTCCTGTCGCAGTCTTCCCAACACAGTAAAAAACACTGAACCTCTGCCACATCTGTCCGTGATCATCTGGCACACATCTGTCCGTAATCATCTGGCACACATCTATTTGTGGTTATCTGTGCACATCTAGCACACATCTGTCTGTGATCATCTAAGCACATTTGTCCATGATCATCTGCCACATCTAATTCCATTGTCCTGGTGCTCCAGCGTCCTCAAAAATGTGATGGGTAGTCAGGAAACTAAATGTGTCATTTATGGTCCTAGAACACCTGATGTGCTCCCTGCATGTTGGGCCTCTGTATTTGGCCAGGCTGTGGAAAAGTCTCACACATGTGGTATTGTCATACTCTGGAGAAGTAGCAAAATATATTTTGGGGTGTAATTGCAAGTTTATCTATGCCATGTGTGAGAAATAACTTGTAAATATGAAAAGTTTGTGAAGAAATAACAAAAATTCTTCCATATTCCAAACTATTGTGGGCAAAAAATTGTAACTTCAAAAAACTCACTATGCCTCTTACTAAATACCTTGGACTGTCATCTTTACAAAAATGGGTAATTTGAGGGGTATTTGTACTGTTCTGACATTTTAGGGCCTCAACAAATGAAATAGGCCGTCAGTACATCAGGATTGATACATTTTTTAATGATACGTAGCATAGCTTGTAGACTCTATAACTTTCACACAAATCTATTATCGTACACTTATCGGGATTTATTTTTACCAAAGACATGTAGCAGAATACATTCTTGCCTAAATTTATGACAAAATTTGATTTAATTGGATTTCTTTTTAAACAGAAAGTAGAAAATAGTTTTTTTTTTTTCAAAATTTTCGCTCTTCACTTATATCGCAAACAATACAAATTCCAGCGTTGAATAAATACCACCAAAAGAAAGCTCTATTTGTGTGAACAAAATTATAAAAATTCACTGGCTACAGAGAAGCTACACTAAATTTAATTAGCATCCTAAACCTAACTAAGAGGGTGCTACAATTGATTTTAAGTGGTTGTAAACCCTTACCTATACCCAGTGAAGTGAATAGCCTCAGATGATAAAAAGAGATGAAACAAATCTCCCTACACTCTTTGGAAAGTGCAGATCGTGTTACTAATCTTTCTTCCTCATTCAGCAGTGGGTGTGGAGTCTGGGCTTACACTGTGTGAGAGCTGATTGGAGGAAAGGCACACACACCCACTGTACATAGGCAGAGGAACGAAGGAACTTGCAGAACTGTATTATGAATAGACAAGCTCTCTGCTTATCTACCTTTAAGCTCCCTCCCGACACAAATTTTCAGCTGCTGTTATCTCATTTGTCGGAGAACTTGTCCGAAATGACTCTGCTGATAACATTGGAATGCAGAAGCAGAAAGGCACGGCACTTAGAGATTTGGAGAGAGATAAGTAACACTACAGATAGATGTGCTTAGGTCGAATTTCATGAATGGGGTTTACAACCACTTTAAGCCTTGTACGCACAATTCGATGTTAGTACAGTGATCTCCCCTGCTGTTATATTGTGTTCTGACAGGGGGACCGCCACCCCCCCCCCCACCAGAACACTGAGGTCGGCGCTCTCAGCCCTTGGCTCAGAGAGCTGATTGGGAGCCGGTCGGTTGCTGGTTTTCAGCATGCTCGTCCGCCAGAAGCCGTCTGCGATATACACAGGCCAAATATCATACTAGGCTTAAATAAAAGTCATATTTTGTATTAAGAGAGGTATGGACTGCAGAGAGAGAGAGATGTCATTTAACCCCTGTACAAATCATTTGTAAAACCTCATCTGAAATATGCAGTTCCATTTTGGGAACAAGTTCTCAAAAAGAATATTGGGGAACTGGAAAAAGTGCAGAGAAAGGCAACCTTGTGGAATAGACTCCCACGAGAACTTGTTCTGGCCAGTTTAGTAGATTGTTTTAAAAAAGAGCTATAGATGCATAACTGAATACACAAAATATAACTGTATATTAAGATGTATAAATAATAACACCAGAGATTGCTGATCCAGGGAATAACTGATTGTGTCATTGGGGATCTCCCACTGGAGCAACTTGGACCATGTTTTTTTTTGCCTTCCCCTGGCTCAACTGTGGATATAGGATTGTGCATATTGGGGTTTTATCTTTGTTTACTGTATTTATTTTTTATCTTCTGAACTAGATGAATGTCTTTTTTTTAACCTAACTATGTGAACTTCACATCTGTGCAGCCATTTTGTAGCCTTGCTATTCTACCCCTACTTCAAACCTGCTCCAAACATTTTTGAGTCAGATAAGGAGACAAATAGGGCTGCATGGAGATTTAGTCTCCACAAGCATTATTACAGGTTGAAAACACCTTTTGGACTTTAGCAGCCTCAAAAAATTAAACAATATTAATTTTATTTCTGTACTTTGAAGTAAGCAGGATCAACTAAATACAATATTACAAAGGCCTCTCCTTTTCCCTTGTGTGTTTTTATCCACTCTGTTTCTTGGATACCCATCAAAAACATTGCTCTGCATTGAAGGTTTACCAAACCCTCTATAAGACTCACCTGTAGACATCAAACTCTTTAGTGGGTTTGTAATCATCAGATTTTATAGCCTCCGGAGGCATATAGGAAAGTGTACCAGCTTTACCAGATAAAACTGATGTTTCAAGTTTGGCAAGGCCAAAATCTGTCAACTAAAAGAGAGGTGAGTTCAGCTTTTAGAATATCTAAGCAGATATATATACACACACATACATACACACATTTTTTATATATATATATATATATATATATATATATATACACACACATAAATATGACAGGGGGACATGGTTACTGTCTTGGGGGGTCTGAACGAGGCATAAGGAAGTTAATAATCTTCCTCTTCAGATTCCCCCAGATTCTCTCTACACTTCCCGATTCTCCACCTCTGAGCTGGTGAATCGGGGAGTGTGAATTCTGACTCAGATCGCCAGTGAAGTGCTGAGATCACAGCTTCATAAACTGGTCATTTCTGTGTCAGTCAATGAGGATTCTCAAGCCCCATACACACGGTCGGACAATCCGCGGACCAGGTCGGTCGGATTCTGTCCGTCGTACTTTGTCCGATGTTGGTGTTGCGTACACACGGTCGGACTACGTTGTCGGAATATCCGGTCTGCAAGAACGTCGTGACGTAAGTCGTCGTCCACGAGATTAGAAAAGGGAAGTTCAGCACCACGTCAGGCACCCGTTGGGCTCCTTCTGCTGATCCCGTGTTTATCGAGAGTTAGTCGAAGTTTGGTGACTTAAGATTCGCGCTTCTCAGTTTTCTGACTCAGATCGTTACTGCTCTTCAGTTTGTGTTTGTCGTGCGTATCTGTTTATTAGTGCGTGTAGTCAGTTCGCATTTGTTGGTCATTGCGGCCTATATCTTGATATAGGACGCTTTGATTTGCACTGCTTATTGTCTGCTCGTTTCTGGTATTCATTTCGTTCTTTCAGGCCTTGCTGTTTATCGGTGCTTTCTGTTTGTCCGTTCTGACCAGCCGACCTTTTGTGACCTTGTGAGCGATGTTTCCCATGCGTACTCGTCGCCGAGTTCGTGCTGTACGCGGAATTGGTGTCGGGCTTTTAGCTTTGAGCCAAGACCCGTCCATGAACAGAGTGACGAGGAGTATGTGGACCAAGAATTGGTTGCTTCAGCGTGACCAATTCTCGCACATGCCTTTGCTTCGTGAGATCCGGGAGAATAATCCTGATGATTTCAGGAACTTTCTCAGGATGACGGACCCCGATTTTCACCGTCTTTTGGCTTTGCTGACCCCCTTTATCAGCCGGCAGGATACCTGCATGAGACAAGCCATTACTCCGGAGCAGAGGCTTGTTGCCACGTTGAGGTACTTGGCGACAGGGAGAA
Organism: Lithobates sylvaticus; assembly: GCA_028564925.1. NCBI lineage: Eukaryota > Metazoa > Chordata > Amphibia > Anura > Ranidae > Lithobates > Lithobates sylvaticus. The sequence goes on from CM053038.1 coordinate 176,553,184, forward strand.
GTCTTCAGGATTTGAAGTTCTCTTCAGGTATCTCTCCCCAGGCCCTGGGAATCATTATTCCAGAGACCTGTTCTGCCATCATCCAGGTCCTGCAGGAGGACTATATTAAGGTAACATTTATACTTTACTATTCCCTTCTATGTATGCTCTGTTTGCTAATGTCTTCTATTTTTGACCTCCTTCCCTAATTACCATGATTGCAATATGTTCTAATATGCTGTGCCCCTTTTCTCCTTCATGCATTTTTCCCTTCACTTACCTCCCCAGCATGCTCTTCTGCCCCAATAGACACCTATGGCCTAGTCACTTAAGCAATGTCTTTTGTCTGCTGCATAGTATTGTTTGCCCCCAAACACCCCCTAAAATATGCACAAATGTTTGCTGTGTGGTTTACTTCATGTAGAGCCCCCTTTTTTTTTTTGTTTTTTGGTGGGGGGGGGGGGGCAAACTCATTAGGAACCCCCTCCCCCAACTGCTCTGTCAGATGGTACCAATCCTTTATCTGCTGGCTTTCCCAAGGTCCATACACACTATATACCTACCTCTTTATAGTGGGCATCTTTAGGGATGAATTCAGCAAAGCATGTAGTGCAAGGGGCTGCCTCCATACTTTCCATTTCCTATTTTTTTGTGTTCTTTCCCTCCTATTAGCTTGCTTGGTAATTTCATAATGTCACAATGTGCTTGCCTTTTTTTTTGGGGGGGGGGTTGAAATGTTATTTTATCTTTCCTGGGGGCTGCCAATAGTGTTAAGTACAGAGGGTCTGGCCAAACTAGCACACATTATTGAGCCATTTGCCAATCAATGAAGTGCAGAGGTTTACCTGTCCAACAACCCCCCCCCAAAACCCTAGTTATTGCCAATGACCCATCAGAAGTGGGGGGATTGATGGGGGGGTGAGTAATCTGTGAAGGGGAGCCTCTACTTTTCTGTGCAAATACTTTCCAGCCTCCAATTTTAAACAATGCTCTTGTTCCAAGATGTTGATTGTCTAATCTGCTTGCAATGTTTATGTGCAAAGTGACTCATTTTTTTTTTTTCTTGTTTCACTCCACAGTTCCCTTCCACGCCACAGGAATGGCAGACTGTGGCCTCCCACTTTGCCAGCCGTTGGGACTTTCCTAACTGCGGAGGGGCAATTGATGGGAAACACGTCCGCATCGTCCCACCGCCCAACTCGGGGTCCTACTATTATAATTATAAAGGGTTTAATAGTGTAGTGATGTTGGCGGTGGTGTCGGCAACATACGAGTTTATGTATGTGGACGTGGGGATGAACGGCCGGATCTCGGATGGTGGTGCCATTACGCACACGGAGTTCTACTGGCGTCTCCAAAGTGGCAGTCTGTGCTTGCCACCTCCAGAGGAGAATGCAGAAGGACTCCCCTTCGTCTTTGTCGCAGATGAAGCGTTTGCGTTGACTCCCCATGTGATGAGGCCGTTCCCGATGAGGACCCTCACCCCAGACCAGAGGGTCTTCAACTACAGGCTGTCCAGAGCCAGAAGAGTGGTGGAGAACACTTTTGGCATCCTGGCCAGCCGCTTCCGCCTGTTCTTGAAGGCATTTAACTTGGCGGAATACAAACTGAACCACATAGTTCTTGCCTGTTGCATATTGCACAACTTCCTCAAAAGACATAACAGGAACTATGTGGTGCCCGTTGGCCCAGATGTGGAGGGCCCTCCAAATGCGGACCTCACAGCCCTTCAAGTGGCACGTCCAGGCTTGCCCCCTCTAAATGCCTGCGAGGTCCGCGAGCAATATATGGAGTACTTTGTGGGTAGGGGGGCCATTGCTCTGCCTGACGATGTGTGAGAGGCATTTTTTAATAAATCTGATATTTCAACCAACCTATGATTTCTTGTCATTTCAGTATTCTTTTTAGCTTATTTTACCTTGAAATTTTTTCCCTTTGCCTTCGACAGTGTGAATGCACTTTCTGGGCAAAAGGAGGTAACAGTCTCTTCTTCCCAAAAAGATTATTCTCATGTTGTGTGTTTGCTACCTAATCTTTGGTCTAGAGAAGGTTTGTACTGCATAACTGACACCCAAAATACTCCTTTTCATCAACAGGTCTGACATGTGTGTATTCTCAAAAATGCTGTGCTCCGTGTTTTCGTACAAAGCACTGTGGGTGTCATTTACATAAGTCAAATCCGCTATGCTCTACAAGTGCAGTGAAAAAGTTCCCTGGGAAAGAAAATTGCAGTGCAAAGTGGATTTGCCTTTAGTAAATAACACCCATTGCCCCCCATATCCTTTACATTTGACATACATAATGCATTGTGTTTTTTAAATAAGGAAGCCACACATTTAGAAAAATAAAAAAGTTTACTTGGAAAACATTCACAAGTGCGTTTACAATCTTCACGCCCAAACTGACAACATCTTGGTTATTTACAACATTGTTTACAAACATTCCGCAATTGGTAAAACCAGGCATGGAGCAAAACAGAACCTATGAACTAGGAAAGTTCAACTTTGTAAAGTGAAGACAAGATCAGACATGACTATATGTTCAAAGTGTGTTTGATCTTGCCTTCATCACATGGGGGGGTCACCCCTGGAAAGTTGAAATTTAGAACATGCACACACTTTGGGTCTGAAAATGGTCATTAGATGGTAAAACACATGCCTAGAAGCTTCAAAAGTGCCATTTTCCATCATGGGGATGAATGGACGTTTTTTGGGGGTGCAACCCCTTCACCACAACCACTTTCGTAGTTCATAAAGTAGTTGCACCCCCAAAAAAACGTTGCCATTCATCCACCATGATGGGAGCTAGCACATGTGGCCACAATGTGTGCATGTTCCAAATTTCACACAGTTCTTAAGTTGCAAATGTGTTCTGAAGCTGGCACAAATGTGTGTTAATTACTTGGTGCGTTTTCATATTTTTCCTAAAACATCAATGATGTTCTTCAATTTTTGAACATCATTGATGTTTTGCTTTATGTAATCTAGATCTCTATTGCAGACCATTATCTCCCCGATGAGTACGTGGGCACTCTCTGTGGTAAAGTGCGATTTTTCTTCCATAACATCCACGTCACCTAAAAAACACAAACATAAAAAAATCGGGTGTTGGAAATGAGGCAGCCATACATTGATTAGCTTACCAGTAGCTGTGTTCTCCCACACTCACCTGTTGTGGTGACAATTTCTCCAAGTTCGATGATCTCTCCTTCCTCCTCCTCCTCCTCTGCTTCTGCTCTTTCACCTTTTTTGGGAGGTGTTGGTTTTGGGGTTTCCTCAGACGACCCAAGTTTTCGCTCCCCTATGAGAATGTACAAAAGGAATATTTAGCAACACAATCTATTGAGGGCAGAAATAGGAAATGACAAACATTGCTTGAAAGTGTCGGACACTATTTTTGTTTGGCCAGTTACAAATGCCAACTACATGAATGTAGTCACTTTGTAAAGGTTCTAAACTTACTAGCTTTTTGGTCGAAGTTTGTGTGATGGAGACCCCCCTCTAGTATCCACTGGAGCACATGTGTGGAAAAGCATAATAAAAATGGGGTTTGGGTGTCCCAGCACTAGTGCTCTAGAGTCCAGATGGGTAAACAGCTACTGGGTGACCTCTCCTTTACATTGAATAAATTGGCTTTACATTCTTGATGACATTTCTAGTGAGAACAAACTTCCTTTCCACAAAAAAAACACCAAACATCGTATTATAAGTGGCCGAACGATCGAGGTTGCGTACGATCGAATGGACACACACGATCATGACAGTGGCAGAAAGATCGAGGCTGAGTACGATCGAATGCACAGACGAACCTGAAAGTGGCCATTTTGGAATGTACAACTTTGTAAAAATCAAACCACATGGAGCAGTATGCAAGCAAGAACTAAAACACAAAACACAACTACTTACTTTTTTGAAGAATTCGCTTGATCTTTCTGTACTGATCGGCCTCCCTCAGTTTCAGGTCTGACCAGCGTTTCCTCAGTTGCTCCTTGGATCGTTGTACCCCAAACTGATTGTACAGCCTTCTCACAACTTTAGACATGATCTTGGCCTTGCGGACATTGGGGTTGAGGTAAGGCCCATACTTCCCATCATAGTCGCTCCTCTTTAATATGTCCACCATCTCCAACATTTCTCCAAATGACATATTGGAGGCCTTGAATTTCAGGCTCCGGGATCGGGACGTTTCTGCCTCCGGACTTTCCTCGTCCTCCTCCTCGTTGGTGGGATATTTGGGGCGCACCTGCTGTGTCCACGCCATGTGCTCTCCCCACTGCGCCGTAAAGAGAAGGGGTGGGGAATAGACGAGAAAGATCGTCAGGGGCGGGCGGAGTTTGACGCATGCGCACTGTATATAAAACGTCACACGCCTGTGTCGTAGCCACGATCTGGGAGACGAGGGGAGAGAAAACTCACGCACGAGACGATCGCTACAAACGAAGGTACAATTTGACGTTGGTACATAACTAGCCTAGACTGATTCGAACTTGAGGCTTCTTTATGGAGAAGATTAGGAGAGTTTAGCCTGACATAATTTATAGGGTTTTGTGTGGTGTTGTGTCTTGCAGAGATTATGAAGGGATTCAACGACATGAGTTTTCTCCCCAAATTGCCAAATACAGGGAATTTCCCATTTTATGGCAGGATAAACACCCCCATTACAGCAACAAACCAAAGAGGCACGCAGCCCTGGAGGAACTTGTGGAATTTGTCAAGCCAAGGTTCCCCGCGGCAACTATTGATGATATAAGAAAGAAAATTGGCAGCCTGAGGAGTGCGTATATCAGGGAGCGCAAGAAGGTCCGGAAGTCGGAAGAAACTGCAACTGCAGCAGATGAGGTCTATGCCCCCAAGCTCTGGTACTATGAGAGTCTCCATTTTCTCAAAGACCAGGCTGATGTCACGGAGCCACTCTCGACTCCTCCTTCCACTCTTCCTTGCGCGCAGGCCACCCCTGATGAGGCTTCCGAGGAGCAACCTGGGCCTTCCAGTCTGGAAGAGGTGGAGGAGCCCAGCTTGTTCCAGGTATAGTAGTTTTGTTACCATTTATGGGAATAATGAATGATGTTCACTTAATTCAGGATCCCCAATTGCTTAGTTCCTAACGTGTTTGACATATCAACAGACAGTGGTGTTGGAGACATTTGGGGCCAGAATCTAAACTGCAGGGCTGAGAATTGTATGGTTTTCTATTTGTAAACATTTTGCACCAGTCACTAGATGAGAATTGTGTGTGTTTGATGAACAAATAACTGAAACTATGTCCCTTTTTCATACACAGGAAGACCCCAGCCAGGAGGTGGCTGTGGAAGGTGGCAGTCAGGAGGAGGCAGGGGTTAGTGGCAGCCACGAGGTGGGTAGTGGCAGCCAAGAGGGGGCTAGGCCTCGGAGCCTGACTGACACCCAAACCCCTCCCCTCCGCCTTCCGTACAAAAGGGCGAGAAGGGGGGGTTATGCGGCAGAGTCAGCGCTCCGGATGATAAGAGAGGCTTCAGACTCCCTACATGCCACACCCGCCGACGAGGAGACCTTTGGCTCGGTGGTTGTCACTAAAATGATGGGTATGGAGGTGAGGCAACGCAACATGTGTGAGGGGCTCATCCTCCATGTCCTAAATAAGGGTAGGGCTGGGGAGATGACCCCACTCACACATGTTTGCCATAGTTACCATGCTCCGCCTCCTCCTCCTTCTGCCACCCCACCAGCACGACAGCCACAGCGTGCAAGGAAGCGTGGAAGGAAGACCTGAGAGTGACGACCTGGAATCAGTCTGGTCTGAGAGAAGATGGAGCCTCTTGTAGTACCAGAGCCTGGGGACCTAGATGGCATCTGCTGCAGTTCCGGATGCTTTGGACTTCAGGACCAGATTGCACTCCCCTTAATATACGTACTCCTCAGGCCCCCAATTTTCTACGCTTGAAAAATGATGGTTGCCGTGGGGGGCCAAGGCTTTGCAAATTCCCCAAGTTTCACCATGGCTGCGTTCCTCTTTGGTTTGTTGCTGAGACCTAAATAAAGTTTTTTTTGATTTGAAATAATCATTGACTATTGTGTTTTACTTTTCTACAATGACAGTTTTTCTTGGAGTAGGCAGGTACATTTCACTAATCCTAAAGTAGAATTAACAAGGGGCACCAACAACCAACAAACTCCTAGTAAATTTAAGCAAGAAATACAAATGTTAATAATGTGGTTTTGCTAAGTTGAGACACACAACCCCCCTCCAAAAAAAAAAAAAAAAAAATCTCCTTCAAATATGTATTCATAAAAAAAAAAAAAAAAAAAGACAAATCATGCTAAAAATATAACAAAGATTCTTTTACGATCTGAGTAAAAATAAACATGTAGTGTATAAATGCTGAAAAGTAATAAAGAACTAAGTTTGTGAGAAGTGCGGGTGAATAGGAGCAGCTAAAACATGTCATTCTTGTTGCATTGTAAAGAAAAAAAGAATGCGCTGCATTAAAGACATTTTAACATTGCAGCGTGACGAATGTGCTGTGTCGATTAGGAAAGGTAGTTTTACCTGACCGAGCGCTTCCGTCACAGAATTTCTTCTGAGCATGCGTAGCACTTTGTCCGTCGGACAACCGTACACACGATCGGATTTGGTGTGATCGGACCGTGTTGTCGGCAAATCTTTCCAGCAGGAGATAAGACTTTGTCCGTCGGACAAACCGACGTACACTGTCCGATGGTGCATACACACGGTCTGATTTTTCAACAACATTGTCCGATCGGACAGAATCCATGAAAAAGTCCGACCGTGTGTATGGGGCTTTAGTGTGCGGAGATCATCAGCAGGAGAACATGTTCAAACTTGTTCTCCCGATTATCTCTGTTTCATAAACTGTTTATGGACTGTGATCAGTGGCGATCCTGTGGATCACCGCTGTTAACTACTTCATAAACGGACACCACTGTGAGACAGCTGATTGGAGGAAAGGCACACACCCCCTCTCCACATAGGCAGAAAAAGGAAGACACAATGCAGAGCTGTGCTGTGAATAGACCAGCTCTCTTCTACTGTATTTATAGCACCCACCCTGACACAAAATTCAGCCTGGTTTTATCACAGTTGATAGAGAACTTGTCAGAAGTTATCAGGCTCTGTATGTTATTGAAAAAATTAATAAACATCTTTTCAATGGGGGAAAAAAAAAAAAAAAAAAGTTATCAGGCTGATAACAGAAGAACAGAGCAGGAGAAAGCCACGGGACTTACGGCTTTGAAGAGAGATAACAAAACACTGCAGATATATGTGCCCAGCTCAAATTTCATGAATGGGGTTTACATCCACTTTAAGCTTATGATCCACCAGAACATCCAGATCCTTCTTCACCATTGACTCCCCCCAGCTGTTCTCCTCCTAGTATATAATATGCAAGCATGTTTCTAGCCCCCAAGTGCAGAACTTTTATCAACATTAAACCTCATCTGCCATATAGTTGCCCATTGAAACGGTGCATTGAGGTCGGCTTGTAAGTTGGAGACATTCTGTAAGGTCGTTATTCCACTGCATAGCTTGGTGTCATCTGCAAAGACTGAAATGGTACTTTTAATCCAAGACCCAATATCATTTATATATTATATATATAGAAAAAAAGTAAGTGTCCCAACACTTAACCTTGGGGTACACCACTGATAACCTTAGACTAGCCATTCTGAACCAGGGTTCCTTGGAACCCTGGGGTTCCTCCAGAGGTTGCTAGGGGTTCCTTAAGCTGTGGCTGATAAACCATCTATTTGATGATGCCTACAGAGTTCAAGGTTAAGCACCACTTAGCAAAGCCATCAGCATGATACCAAATATCTTTTTAGCTGTCTTTAAGGGTGGCATTCTAAACACCACTTTAAGGGGGGCATTCTTCCTATTGACCACTAATATAAGGAGCATTGTTCCTATTGATCCCTGATGATTTGGTTTTAGTAAGGGTTCCTCGAGACATGAAAATTATTTTTGGGGTTCCTCTAGGGTTAAAAGGTTGAGAAAGCCTGCCTTAGACCGTTCAGAGTATGAATCATTAACCACTACTCTGAATTCTGTCTTTTAGCCAGTTTTCTATCCATTTACAAATGAATCTTTCCAATCTTGTAGACTTTAACTTATACATTAGCCATGTTACATATACTGTACATAGTTACTGTAGTTGAAGTTTTATGTGCATGTGGATAATACTGATGGATGGAAGCACATTCAAAAGTCATCATCCTTTTTTTTTTTTTTACTTTTTTATTGTGACACTTAAAGTGATTGTAAACGATCACCTTGTGAAACAATCCATTCACTTTAAAATAGAAATGAAAGGCAAAACATTTGTGTGTGTATATATATATATATATATATATATATAAAAACATTATAAATAACTTTTTTTTTTTATAAGTGATCACATTCCCTCTTTTCTCAGCTGCATAGGAGCTGGGGGAGGAGAAGCAGCAGCACCCTGAGCTTGGCAGTGATTGGCTGTGCAGTGGGGGCCTGTTAGTCTGATCATTGGAGGAGAGCAGGCTAAGTTCCCAGCATAGCTAGAGAACGGACCATGGTGTGATTTCCTGCTTAGTGTGGTCAGTTTGTAATAGGAAAGCAGAGGGACTGGCATGAACACCAGGGATTTCACATAAAGAAAGCAATAGAAAGAGAACAGGATACTTTCTCATACAAGTACATGGTACTGAATGCAAAATGCACCCTATGCACTTGCACTTCACTGGATAAAAAATGCACTCTGTGCATTTTGTTTCTGCAATTGTGCAGACCATCATCAACATTTTATAAGTCCTATAGGTGTGGATTGTGGGTGATTGCCTGTTTCAATATTATAGATCTTTACACTCTTTTGGGAGGAGTTTAAGATTAGCGCAAAATTATGTTATTCCCACCCTAAATACAACAGCCTGATGCAACACTCAGCTGGGGGTTAGGTCAATTAAAGCTGGCAAATGGTGTAATAATAAACATTTCCACATATCAAAAACCTTATTTTTACAAAGAGTTGTCCAGCTTGTTGGATTCTCCACCCCATCACACTGTTCAAGGAGGAAACTCCCTATGATCCATAGAGGGGGCCTATCAGACAGATGGACTGTGGGATGTCCCAGGAAAACAAAGTAATAGCTAGGAATGTTTCCTGCCTGCATGCACTGCCGAGGAGGTGCAGGCGTACTCTCCAGCCTGCCTCCCAACGAACTGATCCCAAAGGGTACCAGTATGCAAAATATAGCTGTAGAGAACAGCAGAAGTTTGTGCTCTCCAGTTTTACCTCTATACAAAGGGGTCTCCAAACTACAGCCCTCGACAAGATTGCATCTGACCGGCAGCAACTCTGTAAAATAAGGAGATCAGTGCATTCACTGCAGTCAGCCATGACCCGCCACTGGTCCGGAATGCAGATTTCCCCCACCCCTAGGCTGTGATTGGTTGCTAGAATCACCGGCATCTTAGAAGCCAATGATGTGTTTGCCCCTCCCCCAATCACTTACAGGAGGTCCTGAACTTCCATTGTTCAGACCTGCCGCACCACCCGTCTTCCACCCTGCTGCTCTGCCTTCTGAAAAGTAAGTGGGAACTCTGCTGGGCACACATGGATGTAAGAGGGGACTCAGATGTGGACTCTTGGATGTACTGGGGTACTCTACTGGACACTCCAGAATGTAAGGGGGGGTCTTTTATGGGCACTCCTGAATATAATAGGATAACTTGCTGGGCACTCCTGAATTCATTCATTACATTTTACATTCATTTATAAAAACAGGTTTTTATTTCAGCCCACCAATATTTGTAAAAAAATACCACGCGGTCCTCTTACTGAAAAGTTTAGTGCTTTATACTCTTATAGCATAATGAGAAAATTCAAAACAATACAAAAAATTGTCAGTATTACTAACCCGAACATTTAAAAACTGGTCCAACAGGACATTCTGGGGCTTGAGATCGCAATGAATTATAGGCGGTGTAAGACTGTGGAGAAAAGTCATTGCTAGTGCCACTTGGTGAAGTATCTGAAATCTCAAAGCCCATGGGACGAAGTCTTCATTGTTGTTGAATGTGTCGAAGAGTAAGTGCAGTGAACCATGATGCATATATTCCATCACCAATCCATACTCAACGTTGTTTTCAACCTTTTTTTCAATTGTGGCCAGAACACGAAGCACATAGGTGTCATTCGCTTTCAACATCATGTCTTTTTCATTCATGAGATTTTTAAACTTTTCGCTGACAAATAAAATAGAAAAATAAAGTTTAAAAACATTGATACTGATGCAGCCAGCTATCTTACCTGCAGTTACAGAAGACACTTTGCAACATTGCTTCAGTGAAACTGTTTCCCTCTAGTGGCAGCAAAGAGTCATCATATCCTGCCAGCAGAGTGAATACTAACAGGAAGAAAAGCATACAGGGAATTGTAGTTCCAGGACTCAAGTTTCACATTGAGATTGCACTGTTTTAGGACTACAACTTATAGACTGCTGAGAAGATAAGGGGAGACTGCTGGGAGAGGATAAAAAAAGGCTGGTCTAGGACTAGATCGCTCTCTTGGAACCCCGGCCTGGATCTGCTAGCAGTGACTCTGTTTGTCTGTATGTGCTGTGGCCGAGTCACAGCCTGTACAAGAAAGAGTCATCAAGCGAGTATTCAGAGGGACATCTGCGGACAGCATCGCCTCCCTATCTGGCAGCGGTCTGGAGGCCGTTCCTGCTCCATCCACGCTACCTGCACATCAGATCCGGGTGAGCCACGATGCAACGGAGGTTGGACGCCATGCCCTGAGCCAGGACCTGGAGGGAGATCCTGAAAAGCCATCACCATTAACCATCTTCATTACTACCTGCAACCTCAATTACAGTATCGGGTGGGCATCTACCCATTTAATCACATAGACACTGCATACAGACACCATTATCTTTGTTCACATCTCTGGTATTTGTAGTCCCACCGGATACAAGCTCATTTAATCCCAAAGACACTGTATTCAGGCAACATTGCCTTACCAGCGCCCACATTTGTAGGAACAATTACACCTTTCTGAACAGTCACTGCATTTCATCTACCTTACCAGGATACTGCTAGCATCCTACATTCCACTTTGCCTTACCAGGATATTTTCAAGTACACTTTTTTTATCCAGCTCAGCAGGACGCCAAGTGCCCCAACGCCAGCCTAGCCAAAGACCCTGGATATCTCCATTGTGAGGACCCTTTCTGTTACTCTTTCAGTATCAGTAATTTAGAGATTTCACTGATTACCCTTTAAAGGGGAACTCTCACGTTAATTGTTAAAGGGATAATTTACATTTGTGGCATATTGCCTCACATGATCATTGCCTGGGTCTGTGATTTCAGGATTTGAGGGAAACAGACTGACCGTTGTTAACCGGTTCCCGACTGGCGCACGCCGATGTACGTCGGCAGAATGGCATGGACAGGCATAAGGGCGTATATACAAGTCCCTTTTTAAATGCCGCCGTGCCATTGGGAGCGCGCCGGTCGGGACCCCCGTGAGGCCGGTCACGGGTCCCGTGGACTCGATCGCCGTGGGGACACCCGCGATCGTCTCACGGGAAGGCTGAACGGGGAGATGCGGAAATAAACAGCATCGCCCCGTTCTGCCTAGCAACTAGTGACGCTGATCTCTGCTCCCTGTGATTGGAGCAGAGATCAGCATTCACTAGCTGACAGCCACGCCCCCCCACAGTAAGAAACACACCCCTAGGCATACTTAACCTCTACACTGCCACCTAGTGGTTAACCCCTTCACTGCCAGTGTCATTTATACAGGAATCAATGCATTTAAATAGCTATAGTCAGCGGTATTGATTCCGTGACGTCCCGGGTGGGCAAGTATATTGACTTTTTTCTCCAGCCACTTGTGCGTATGATGCCTTCCTTTGTTAAGGATACGCGTCACGTTATTAATCTCCTTTCTGGTTTAAAACCACAAGGAGATTTATGGTTGGTTACAGCTGACGTAACGTCGCTGTATACCATTATCCCTCATGAGTTAGGTCTGGGAGCAATTAAATATTTTTTGTACAAAAACTCCCACCTGGTAGCAGAACAAATCGATTATATTATGGAGCTGCTGGAATATGCAGCGACCCATAACTTTTTGTTGGTACAATGGACAATTCTTTCGTCAGGACAGGGGCGTAGCTATGGGGGCAAAATACGCCCCTAGCCTGGCGAATTTGTTCATGGCCCAGTGGGAGGAGGAAGCCGTCTATGCCCAGGATCGACCAGAGATCGTTCTTTGGGCACGTTATATAGACGACGTCCTCCTCCTATGGGGTGGAAGCAAGACCTCTCTGGACAAATTTATGAGTGCACTAAATATTAACAATAGAGGCATTCATCTGTCCTATGAGGCAAGTCAAAAGGAGATCCATTTCCTTGATTTGAAAATAGAGGTAAGTGACAATAAGTTTGTGACTTCCACATATTTCAAATCAACGGATCGTAATTCCTATATCCCCATGGGGAGTTGCCATCACTCTTCCTGGCTACGCTCCGGAGCTAAGAGCAAGTATATGCGGCTCAAGCGTAATTGCACGGAATCTGAACAATTTTTGGTGCAGGCTGGAACTCTTACCTCTAAATTCTTAGAAAAAGGCTATGAAGCTAAATCTTTACAGGATACTTTGAGCCAGGTTTCCCTAATGGATAGGCAAACTCTTTTGAAAGATAAGGTGCCAACAGGTGATGCTAGTGTTGATGGAGGCGTTTCCTTCATCACCAACTATTCTAACCAACATTTTAGAAAACGATAGAATTCTTAAATCTTTTCTACCCAAAAAACCAAGTGTGGTCTTTAGAGGGGTTCCATCTTTAAAGGATAAATTGGCACCAAATATAATGAATCCTCCTGATAATATTCCCTGTCGTTTTTTTTAGTGAACTTACTGGATATTACCAATGCAGGCGCTGCCAGGTATGCTCCCTTAACAGTTGCAGAACTAAACGGACTACTGGGTTTACATCCACGGCCAACTCAAAAAACTTTAAGATAGAACCCTTCATTACGTGCTCCACTGAGGGGGTGGTCTACTTATTGCAGTGCCCGTGTGGCCTGCAATATGTGGGCAGGACCCAATGCCCCCTCAGGGTCCGCCTTAATGAGCACATCAATAATATAAGGAGGGGGTTCACAAAGCATTCTGTTTCTAAACACTATTTGATCACCCATAACCATGACCCCTCCAACACTTTATTTGTCGGGATAGACAAATTCAATCCCCATTGGAGAGGGAGAAACTTGGTGAGAAATATCTCCAAGTTAGAAATGGCGTGGGTATATAAACTTAAAACCTATACCCCCCACGGGTTGAACATAAATGTAGACGTAAATGCATTTATTGATACTGCCTAAATGTTATATCATCTCTGTAGGTGAATGGAGTGTTGTAAACTCGATCTGGGTCGCAAATGGCTATCATATAGTGTTTTTTGTGTTTTTTGCTTGGATTGAAAAAATACAATTTCCTTTGCCTATACTGGGTCTTCACAGGCCCCATAGAGTGGTCATCTATGTAAACTTACCTTTTGGTCTGTTGTAAAACTTCTTTTGAAATAATCGATTTCTCTGAGTCAAATGTATATATATAAACTCCAGCCATTATGAGGTCTCTATTAGGGCCTTTCATACATTTGACCTTGCAAACCAATATTCATAACATCCAACCAGGCCGCTTGGTGTTTGGCCATTCCTGGAATGAATATGTTTTTTAGAAATACACCCTTCTACTTGGCGATTGATCAAGTGGTAGGTATGTCACAACTTATCTGAGGTCGCCATTTGGAGAGTAGCCCTGCCCCCCCCTTACCCCCATCTCTGGGATATGGTATTATGTTTGATGTGTCACAATTTCTCTGAGACATCTGTCCTTTATTATCATTTTTGGCCATAAAGTTTAATCTATTGACTATAAATTTTTTTGGCCTTGATGGACCTATTGGGTCCAACGTGCATTATTTGCACGTTATATTCCATTATATCCTTACATTGAACAGATAGAAAACATTTTGGTAATGGTTATATGTTTTGATGTCAGAACCGAAATATGGATTTTTTACCCCCCCTATTTTATAAGTTAAATCCCCATAAGGTTTTTTGATTTTGGTGCTTATGAATGAAAATGTATGGGCGTGTTCATTTGCAAATATATATTTTTATTTTCAGTTCCTTATTCTTTATATTTTTCTTGTAGTGTACGCTTGTCTTTGTCTGGCCGTGACAGATGCGGACTAGCGTTGATATACGGAGTGCGGCGCCGACAGGGCGTCGAGATTCGTACATCTAGACCGCCCTGTGCTGCCTAGAGTGGCCAGGAATGTGTCTTATATTTGCCCAATGAAATGAGTCTTCTCCTCCATTGTCCGTCTTAGTGGGGAACATGGAGGATGATGGGAAATGTAGTTCCTTACACTGTGTCCTGGAGGCTCTGTAGAGTGGCTATTCGAAACCCTTATGTCATCTGGGATACGTGATGGAAATTTTTAAAAATAATCATATATTTGCCCTATTAATGTAACGGTTTACAAATTTGATTACATATTAATTTATATGTGGTAGTGTCATGCCAATTTGATACTATCCAATTGCCAGCTGTTACATATCTGTTGCCAGACTCCAAGATGGAGTCCGGGAAATCAGCCAATTGCCACTCAGATCGAGGCTTGGCTCTCTGTATTTATGGCGGTGCGTCAGTACGCCGCCCGTGCCCCATGAGTACGCCATTTCTCTGACGAAACGCGTAGGGGGAGCGACGTGCTGACGTCACCGCGTTCTGCGCCCATAGACTTGCACGGGCGACATACTACAGCAACCAGCCGGCCGCGAAATTTGAATTTCTTGTTTTTTATATTTGGATATACATACGCCATTGGCGTTTTTTATCGATTAAATCTGTTGGTTCCCACCCATGGTCTGCTTTTGCTTTTTCATCCATCCCTGGCTTTTCTACATCATTTGGTGTGCTCTCTATTGCGGTGAGATCCTGGAGCGGCTGTGACATTTCTGCTGAGGATACAGACACCGGGACCCTCCATACCAGAGCGTGACAGATGAAAAGGCCCTGGCTGGGTTTGAGCTGCAGGCGATTCTTTTGCCTAATATTGGTAAGCCTTCAATTTACTTGGTGGCGGGATCACAGTAAAATAAAAGTCACGGATGCAACACTGAAGTAGTCACTTATACAGATGTCACTTTGATTGGACTTTCTGACATTTATGGACGTTTATGTGGATCACTTTTTTCTAGCTTTTTTATAATCTATATTTTTCATTTTCATGTTCACTTGGTCCTTTATGTAATTGTAATCACTTATTGATTAAGGGTGAAATAACCATAGTCTATGGTGTCATATACAATAATATTGAGACACATTCGTGATAGTTGGCAAACTATCACCACACTTTATTTTCACGATTTTCACGATATTGGCACTCACAATGCCTGTATGAATTTTTCACTACATATATATTATTTTTAAATATTGATACAAACTTGTAGCTAATTACTACAGTTGTATACATGTTGGAGATATAACTGATGTGTATGGAGAATCATTGATAATTTTATTCATATTCTCTACTTGTGAACAAACTTTGACACTTTATTCACACTTTCTATAGCGCAACCTTTTCTTTTTATATTTAAATAGCATTGATTGCTGTATTAATGACAATGGTGTCAAAAATGTCAGAGGTGTCCGCCATAATGTCGCAGTCACAATAAAAATCGCTGATCGCTGCCATTACTAATAAAAAAAAATTATTAATAAAAATGCTATAAAACTATCCCCTATCTTGTAAACGCTATAACTTCTGCGCAAACCAATCAATAATCGCTTATTGCGATTTTTTTACCAAAAATATGTAGAAGAATACGTATCGGCCTAAACTGAGGAAAAAAAATGTTTTTTTATATATTTTTGGGGATATTTATTATAGCAAAAAATAAAAAAGAATGCGTTTTTTTTCAAAATTGTCGCACTTTTTTGTTTATAGCGCAAAAAATAAAAACCGCAGGGGCGACCAAATACCACCAAAAGAAAGCTCTATTTGTGGGAAAAAAAGGACGTCAATTTTGTTTGGGAGCCACGTCGCACGACCACGCAATTGTCAGTTAAAGCGACGCAGTGCCGAATCGCAAAAAGGGGCCTGGTCCTTTGGCTGCAAATTGGTCCGGTCTGAAAGTGGTTAACCACTTCAGCCCCGGAGGATTTTACCCCCTTCCTTACCAGAGCACTTTTTGCGATTCGGCACTGCGTCACTTTAACTGACAATTGTGCGGTCATGCGACGTTGCACCCAAACAAAATTGACGTCCTTTTTTTCCCACAAATAGAGCTTTCTTTTGGTGGTATTTGATCGCCTCTACATTTTTTACTCAGTTTAGGCAGATATGTATTCTACATATTTTTGGTAAAAAAAAAAAAAAGCGTATATTGATTGGTTTGCGCAAAAGTTATAGCATCTACAAAATAGGGGATAGATTTATTGCATTTTTTTTTTTTTTACTAGTAATGGCGGCGATCTGCGATTTTTTTCGTGACTGCGACATTGCGGCGGACACTTCAGACACTTTTGAGACATTTTTGGAACCATTCACATTTACACAGCGATCGTTGCTATAAAATTGCTCTGATTACTGTGTAAATGTGACTGGCAGGCAAGGGGGTTAAAACTCAATTGATTTCCCCTAATTCTGGAATTGCTGCACTTCTCTCTTCTATCACTAGATGGCCGGACATCTGGTGGCATTAGATAAGACAAGGGCATTGCAAGGACAGATTAGGAATGAATGGGGTGTCTCAGCCAATGGGCATCTTTGTTGTGCTGCCCCGGGCTGCTAGGCCAGAGCCAGAGGCCTATCCTGGGGACATCTGGCTGCTAGGCTATCTGAGAGCCTATCCAGAAGCAAGAGAGCAGCGTAGGGTTGGGACTGTGGCTTGCAGTCCAACCAGAAGTGACAGTTCTGCCGGCCAGAGAGCATGTCGTGGTCGGAGGTAGAAGGGAAGCTGTCGCCACTAAGGGACCATCCACCTTACTACCAGAGACCACTGTGAGTAGCTGAAGCAAGTACCAGAGCAGTATTCTCACCAACCGGGGGGGCGGTGCGGTGAAGAATTAGGAAACTTCATCAGATGTCAAAGTAAAAGTAATGAAGGGATGGTGGCGCTCCCTAGTAAGAAAATGTGTACGTGACCACACTACCTAACACACTTAATAAGCTAAAAGTAATAATAAATAAATTGACAACAAAAAGGTGTGTAAATATAGAAACCAATGATGAAGTGATCCATAGATTAGCACTCCATAATAATCCAGCCTGGGAACACTCAAGACTAAGTGTAATACCAGAGGGAAAGCTGATGGGGCTAATCACTTAAGTTGATGCAGGAAACTATGTGTGGTAAATTGGAATAGGGTGTATCCACCTACTACCATCTCACACCATCCTAAATACAATCAATACATGTGATACATATAAGTGAATTATCTATACGTGATAACAGCAATAACCATAAATTAAAATAATTGAAAAAAATACATAACATGAGCCACATAAGGGGATGTGTGAACCCTGTGGTAAAAGATATACATATGTATGTGTATATATACACGTGAAAAGTCCTCCCCGGGTTGGGTGCTCCAAAAGGTATACAAAAAAGAAAAAAGGGAAAATATATATAAAAATGTTCAGTGATCAGTGACTTTAGTGACTTCGCTGTTGTAGATAAGGTGACTTCGTGCTGCCCATATGGTCCCACACTCACCGGAAACTACCACCCCTGCAGGGGTAAAAGGTATAAATGGAGATCCGTCAGTGGTCCCTCTCCCAGAAATGGATCGATATCCCACTCCTTCGTATCCACGGGGGCGGTCACAGGATCTAGTTACCAGCGTCAGCACTCCACTGACGGATCTCCATTTATACCTTTTACCCCTGCAGGGGTGGTAGTTTCCGGTGAGTGTGGGACCATATGGGCAGCACGAAGTCACCTTATCTACAACAGCGAAGTCACTAAAGTCACTGATCACTGAACATTTTTATATATATTTTCCCTTTTTTCTTTTTTGTATACCTTTTGGAGCACCCAACCCGGGGAGGACTTTTCACGTGTATATATACACATACATATGTATATCTTTTACCACAGGGTTCACACATCCCCTTATGTGGCTCATGTTATGTATTTTTTTCAATTATTTTAATTTATGGTTATTGCTGTTATCACGTATAGATAATTCACTTATATGTATCACATGTATTGATTGTATTTAGGATGGTGTGAGATGGTAGTAGGTGGATACACCCTATTCCAATTTACCACACATAGTTTCCTGCATCAACTTAAGTGATTAGCCCCATCAGCTTTCCCTCTGGTATTACACTTAGTCTTGAGTGTTCCCAGGCTGGATTATTATGGAGTGCTAATCTATGGATCACTTCACCATTGGTTTCTATATTTACACACCTTTTTGTTGTCAATTTATTTATTATTACTTTTAGCTTATTAAGTGTGTTAGGTAGTGTGGTCACGTACACATTTTCTTACTAGGGAGCGCCACCATCCCTTCATTACTTTTACTTTATCACTGGCTCCCTAGGGAGTCCATTCAGGGGAGGCTGCATACCTCTACTCCTATCCTAAGCGCGGACTATTTATCTTAAATTCATCAGATGTCAAGCCAGGGACCCAGCCAGTGGGGGTGAGGCTTGCAGAGCAATATCGTGTGTCAAGGTCTTGAGGAGTATCTGTGAGTGCCAAGCTAGGGACCCAGCAGGGATGCGGGGGCGCCACTTGAGGAAGATACTGAGTGAGAAGATTGGAAGAGCTCATGGGATCCAGTGGCAGTGGATTGGCAAGTCTAGTAAAAGACTGGGAGCTCAGTTGAGTGAAGATCTACAATAGGAGATTGTAGAAGAAGTGAATAAGTTCATTACCACCTTTGTTAGAAACTGTTTCAAAATTGTTGCCATAGAAGACAGCAGTCCTACTCACGCAGATGTGGTGTCCTGCTGGATGCCTTTCCCTGCGTGGCTGTCTACCTATAGAAGTCTCAGAGTCTGCTAAATTAACATTGCAACTACTAAAGGGTGTCCTAGCCCTAACCCTCTCTCCACAGTTCTGTTTAACTGTTTCCCGACCGCCTCATGCAGATATACTGCCGGCAGAAGGGCACATACAGGCAGAATCACGTACCTGTACGTTGCCCTTTAAGAGGAGGGTTGTGGGCGCGCACCCCCGCCGGGAGCTTCATGAGCGTGATCGCGGGTCCCGCGGACTCGATGTACGTCGGGATACCCGCGATCGTCTCACGGAAAGGAAGAACAGGGAAATGCTAATGTAAACAAGCATCTCCCCGTTCTGCCTAGTGACACTGTCACTGATCACAGCTCCCTGTAATCGGGAGGGGTGATCAGTGTTGTGTCACACATAGCCCACCCCCCCACAGTTAGAATAACTCCTTAGGACACACTTAACCCCTTCATTGCCACCTAGTGGTTAACCCCTTCACTGCCAGTCACATTTACACAGTAATCAATGCATTTTGAATCGCACTGATCGCTGTATAAATGTGAATGATCCCAAAATCGTGCCAAAAGTGTCCGATCTGTCGGCCATAATGTCGCAGTCATGATAAAAATCGCTGATCGCCGCCATTAATAATAAAAAAAAATATTAATAAAAGTGCAATAAAACTTTCCCCTATTTTGTAAACGCTATAACTTTGGCACAAACCAATCAATAATCGCTTATTGCAATTTTTTTTTACCAAAAATATGTAGAATACATATTGGCCTAAACTGAGGAAAAAACGTTTTTTTATATATTTTTGGGGGATGTTTATTATAGCAAAAAGTAAAAAATAATGTTTTTTTTTGGAAAATTTTCGCTACTTTTTTGTTTATAGCGCAAAAAAATAAAAACCGCAAAGGTGATCAAATACCACCAACAGAAAGCTCTATTTATGGGAAAAAAAAGGACGTAAATTTTGTTTGGGAGCTACATCGCACGACCGCACAGTTGTCGGTAAAGTGCTCTGGTCTTTGGCCAGCCAAATGGTCAGGGGCTTGAGTGGTTAAGAGACAATAAATCTCTTTGCATTCAAGAAGTGTCTGGCGCCCACTAATCTACCTTGCATTGCACCCACCAATAACACCACTCTACAAAGAAGGATGTCAGCTGTCCCTAACCCTGGTGGTCAATATAGACCTGGAGAGGCCCGGGACTTGGCTACATGATGAAGAAATTAGATTTTTTTTAAATTTTTATTGGATGTGTTTTATAGCAGAAAGTAAAAAATAGTTTTTTTTTTTCAAATTGTCGCTCTTTTTTTTGTTTATAGCGCAAAAATAAAAAAAACGCAGAGGTGATCAAATACCACCTAAAGAAAGCTCTATTTGTGGGGAAAAAAAGGAAATCACTTTTATTATCAGCACTGGAAGAGAGGCAAAGCTCAGTAGAAACCCGTTTCCCCCCTGGCTGGGGCAGCAGCTGTCTCACTAACCAGCTTCTCAATCTGCTTACAGGCTGACATCACTCACAAAGTGAGTTCACAAAAATGTTGTGTGTCAGTCCACAAAATTGCTGCTCCCTGCAAAATGGAATTAAAACTTTTTTTTGCTTTGTTACATGTCCCACAGGGCATTGCCCATCCCCCTATGCCCATAGTGTGACAACCCCTGTCCTATTAGCCTAGAAAATGGCCATTACAGATCTTTTACCTTAAGCGCCCATTAAATTTAACATGGTTTGAATAAGAACTTTCCAGGAAAATTTCACTGATGTACCCCTAATTGAAACCAATTTACATTTGGCTCATCACTACACAGTAAAAGTACACTATATTACCAAAAGTATTGGGACACCTGTCTTAACACGCACATGAACTTTAATGGCATCCCAGTCTTAGTCCATAGGGTTCAATATTGAGTTGGCCCACCCTTTGCAGCTATAACAGCTTCAACTCTTCTGGGAAGGCTGTCCACAAGGTTTAGGAGTGTGTCTATGGGAATGTCATGCTACAACAGGAAGGGGCCATCCCCAACCTGTTCCCACAAAGTTGAGAGCGTGAAATTGTCCATTATGTCTTGGTATGTCGATGCCCGAAAGTGATTGTAAAGTCTCATTTAAAAAAAATAAAAAAATAAATAACAAACATGTCATACTTACCTGCTCTATGCATTTGGTTTTGCACAAAGCAGCCCAGATCCTCCTCTTCTTGGGTCCTGGTCCCTCCTTCCTGTTGAGTGCCCCCATAGCAAGCAGCTTGTATGGGGGCACCCGCCGAGTCGCAGCTCCATGTGTCTATTTAGACACGGAGCCCTGACCCGCCTCCACCCCCTCTCTCTTCTAAATTGGCTAACTGGCTTTGATTGACAGCAGTGGGAGCCAATGGCGACACTGCTGTGTCTCAGCCAATCAGGTGGAGAGTCCCGGACAGCTAAGACCCTTGTGGACATCGCTGGACAGAGATGTGGATCAGGTAAGTATTTAGGGGGTGATGAGGAGGCTACTACACACAGAAGTTTTTATACTTTTAATTAGGGCTGTTACTGATTAAAGTTTTCGTGTTCGATTAATCGATTTTTTTTAATCAATTAATCTAATCTACTAATTTCGATTAATTATAACGCACAGTAAAGTCGGTTTATATAGTGAAATACAGTACTTACAACTCTATCTGATTACTTAGATCTTGAATTTTAAAAGCAGCGGCAACCCTGGTAATCTCACAGGTTTGCTAATCTGACAGAAGTTCGCTGCTTTTAAAATTCAACATCTAAGCAGTCAGACGGTGTTCTAAGTACTGTATTTCACTATAGAAAGTGACTTTACTGTTATAAATACGTCTAAAATGCAAAACTCTGGTGGGTGTAACAACATGTGCGCTTTCCCCCTTCTTAAGCCCCATACACACGGTCGGACAATCCGCGGACCAGGTCGGTCGGATCCTGTCCGTCATACTTTGTCTGATGTTGGTTTTGCGTACACACGGTCGGACAAAGTTGTCGGAAAATCCGATCATTCTGAACGTGGTGACGTTTGTTGCCTACGACGGGACTACGTAGAGGCTAGTAGCCAATAGCTTTGGTCTTGTAATGTGATCTGAGCATGCGTAGCACTTTGTCCGGTCGGACAACCGTACACACGATCGGATTTGGTGTGATCGGACCGGGTTGTCGGCAAATCTATCCAGCAGGAGACAAGACTTTGTCCGTCGGACAATCCGACATACACTGTCCGATGGTGCATACACACGGTCTGATTTTTCAACAACATTGTCCGATCGGACAGAATCCATGAAAAAGTCCGACCGTGTGTATGGGGCTTTAGTGTATCCTTACTGTGGATGAGTGTGGGGTGTAGCAAGATGGTGGCGAAAGAACGTCACTTCCGTAGAAAACTGCAATGGGTCCCCGAATATGTCGTTACAGAGGCACTTGGGGAAGGGGGGAGGAGTCCAGTGATGTCGATGTCCGTGACGTCACCGGATCTCCGACAGAACTTCCTGAAGACCTGGAAGCCGGCGGAGAGGCGAGTACCAATCAAAAGAATTTTGATCGATCAAAAAATGAACGATTAAATCGAGGAATTAATCTTTAAATTCCCCAGCCCTACTTTTAATGCATAGAATGGGTGATACATTAAAGTGAATATATTAAAGTGGGTGTAAACCCTCACATATACCCAGTACAGTAAACAGCCTCAGATGATACACAGAGATGAAACCAATCTCCCTACATACGTTTTACAGGTATATCTGCTGTCTTCATCTTTATATACTGTTTGGAAATAGTGATAGACGAACATCTTATGGGACGGTTCGCGAACGCGAACGTGCCCAAATGTTCGCGAACCCCAGGTTCGCGGCGGGTCCCATTAATTTTAATGGCAGGCGAACATTAAAAACCTCCAGGTCATATTTTAGCCACAAAATACTTACTAGCTGTGCACACATAGTCCCACAACATGGACACTGACATACCAGAAGTATTAAGTGAATCTGGGATCGACAACGACAAGCACTCTTTTTTTATCTGTGAAATTTTGTCAATTCAGGAGCACATGAAGGCCATGGAGGAGAGGCAAGGCCAGGCCAGGCTATGAAGGGGGTGCAGGAGATGATCTGTCCCTGCGACACACAGCAACCTCTCCCTACACTGACAAAAGAGCTGCAGAACCGCTCAGCAGTCACAATGCTGCACAGTAGAAATGCACTATACTATGTGTGACAGACCTAGCCGGGACACAGGCTTTTTGAGAGGACTAAATGCGAGCCTCCTGCCAACCGATTATGTGCCCTGGATTTTAAGGGGCACAGGGTGAAGGAGAACCCCAGTCAGATTCAATGCTGTATATATGTGTATATATAATGTGTGTGGTCTCATGCTGTTGGGACATACACTCTCAGATGCTAGTGTTATGAACTCAAGATGTTAATTGAGAGAGCTGATCACATTGTCCTCTGTACAATGCAGGAGACGGTCCGTCTGTTACTGGTGGTCTCCTGCTATTGTGATGAAATGTCTTGTGGTGGTAATTATAATAATTTATAATCAACTGTGTTTATCTCGGTGACAACAAGTCTGACTTGTAGTGAAATCCTAAAGAGTCACATCGGCTGCTTAAAGGGATTAGTTAATTAGTTTATGTTAAGTTGTTACAGGTGTATTGTTAGAGTAATATGAGCAGGAGGGGGGGATCTCCTCTCCTACTGTGTATAAATGTGAGTTTGGCTTTGTAATAAAATAGTCCATGTTGAGCAACTAAGCAAGTCTCGTCTCCTTTGGTGCTTGGGAGCGGTTGGAATATCTGATATCCGTATCCAGACTGGGAGGAAGTGATATATGATGAACGCATTCAAGAGGAGTGTAGGGATGTTCCGTCACATTGTTGGCAAGCAGTGGGATTGTGCTTCCTGCAGTCTGGGACATCCAAACCTCCACCGGGATCCAAGATCAGGATAGCAGACTTCGGTCACCCCAGCGGAGATATGGACCTGGCATCAGAGTTCCCGGGGCTGCTGCGGATCATCCTTGCAGCATACACAAGGACTGTGTCTGAGGAGGAATACCTGGAGCTCAGGCAGCAGATTCGGGTGGAGCTCTTGATTGGAGCCCTCCAGCTCGCTGGTATAAAACAGGGCAAGTGCTTTCCAACCCAAGAGCAACGGGCCAGTGACCAACGGGCATTGCGGATGGCATTCCTGGGAGAGCAGCCCCAGGAGCAATGGGTGACTGAGTTGGACAGGCTGGTCCAGCAGGAGATAGAGCTGGATAATCATTATCGGGCTCTGCAATGGCACGCAGAGCAGGGATATTTAGGGGAGACAACAGAATGCTCTCCGGAGGGATATGACTTTGGAGGCCCTGGATTGCTGTGGGAGAGCCTTACAGATCATTTTGTGTTTGGCGATGAAGGGGAACTTACCCTTGAGGACCTGCAAGAATATAGAGAGGCTATGCTCGGTCTTGCAGGGGTCTCAGAGCTTAAACCAGATCTGGGCCATTTGCTAAGGAAGGAACAGCATCTGGAAAGGGCATACAGGAAACTGCTAGAACACGTTCAGCAGCATGCCAGAGAATCGGCAGTGGAAACTCTGGAGATTGTCGTCCAAAACCTGAAGTGCTGACAACAGGGCAGAACTCTGCTAACTTCTGCCCAGCACCAACAGTGGCTTCGCCCTTCTTGAGAGAAGAGGTAGTCGGCCTTTTTCCCACAACACTGACAGGGACATGTGATTTTCTGCCAGCAGCACCGATGGAGTTACAACAAACTTCTCCAGCTGAAGATCTGGTAACTGAACAGAGGGTCCAAGACCTCTGTCCCACACCTGTGGCAGTTCTGGAGGCCCAGGGGGAGGAGGTGGTGGTCACTCCCGAGCAGCAGCTCAGGACCCAAGGGGAGAATGCAATCTGCACTTCACAACTGCAGCTTGATCTGGTGTCAGTGGATGGGCCTGTGGTCTCCACTAATAGAAAACCAGCAGAAGTGCTGGCAACCGGGCAGAGTGCTACCAACCTCTGCCCAGCACCGGTAACAGCTGCGGAGTTCCAGGGAGCTGGGGCAGTCGGCCTCTCTCCCCAACAGTTAGCTGGAGCAGATGATGTAAGGAAGCTCCTACGCCCAGCTGAACTTCTGGGAACGGAACAGAGCGCTGCTGGCCTCTGCCCTCAACTGACACAGGACAGATTTCATGTAAAGGTGGATGGGAATTCAGTCTCCACCTGTATACCCCAGGAATGCTGGGCAGTAGGCCCATATGCCCAACAGCATGACAGACTGAGCCCAGTCACCCTGTCTTCTCTCCAGTCCAGGCCTCTCCCCAGCGGCAGATATGTTCTTTGAGAGAGGCAGAGGTTGGCTGGGTGAGTGCTCTGTTTGAAACAATTTGTTTGGGATACTGTGTGAGTACAGGCATTAGAGGACTGGAACTATGGACTAACTTCGGAGTCAACCCGTCTGGGGTCTCCTCCTGTGTTAGTCTCCTGCCGAAAGGGGAGAAATGTGACAGACCTAGCCAGGACACAGGCTTTTTGAGAGGACTAAATGCGAGCCTCCTGCCAACCGATTATGGGCCCTGGATTTTAAGGGGCACAGGGTGAAGGAGAACCCCAGTCAGATTCAATGCTGTATATATGTGTATATATAATGTGTGTGGTCTCATGCTGTTGGGACATACACTCTCAGATGCTAGTGTCATGAACTCAAGATGTTAATTGAGAGAGCTGATCACATTGTCCTCTGTACAATGCAGGAGACGGTCCGTCTGTTACTGGTGGTCTCCTGCTATTGTGATGAAATGTCTTGTGGTGGTAATTATGATAATTTATAATCAACTGTGTTTATCTCGGTGACAACAAGTCTGACTTGTAGTGAAATCCTAAAGAGTCACATCGGCTGCTTAAAGGGATTAGTTAATTAGTTTATGTTAAGTTGTTACAGGTGTATTGTTAGAGTAATATGAGCAGGAGGGGGGATCTCCTCTCCTACTGTGTATAAATGTGAGTTTGGCTTTGTAATAAAATAGTCCATGTTGAGCAACTAAGCAAGTCTCGTCTCCTTTGGTGCTTGGGAGCGGTTGGAATATCTGATATCCGTATCCAGACTGGGAGGAAGTGATATATGATGAACGCACTCAAGAGGAGTGTAGGGACGTTCCGTCACACTATGCTTTCTATATTTGAAAGTATTTTATACGTGTATTACACCCCTATATACTGCACACCAAATAGTACACCTATACCAGTCCTTAAAAGGACTTTTGTGGACCTATATTCGTTAGCGATTTGTGACGCCACAATCTGTCCCTGCAACACACAGCAACCTCTCCCTACACTGACAAAAGAGCTGCAGAACCACTCAGCAGTCACAATGCTGCACAGTAGAAATGCACTATACTATGCTTTCTATATTTGAAAGTATTTTATACGTGTATTACACCCCTATATACTGCACACCAAATAGTACACCTATACCAGTCCTTAAAAGGACTTTTGTGGACCTATATTCGTTAGCGATTTTTGTCGCTACAATCTGTCCTTGCGACACACAGCAACCTCTCCCTACACTGACAAAAGAGCTGCAGAACCGCTCAGCAGTCACAATGCTGCACAGTAAAAATGCACTATACTATGCTTTCTATATCTGAAAGTATTTTATACGTGTATTACACCCCTATATACTGCACACCAAATAGTACACCTATACCAGTCCTTAAAAGGAATTTTGTGGACCTATATTCGTTAGCGAATTGTATTGCTACAATCTGTCCCTGCGAACCACAGCAACCTCTCCCTACACTGACAAAAGAGCTGCAGAACCGCTCAGCAGTCACAATGCTGCACAGTAAAAATGCACTATACTATGCTTTCTATATTTGAAAGTATTTTATATGTGTATTACACCCCTATATACTGCACACCAAATAGTACACCTATACCAGTACGTAAAAGGAATTTTGTGGACCTATATTCGTTAGCGATTTGTGTCGCTACAATCTGTCCCTGCGACACACAGCAACCTCTACCTACACTGACAAAAGAGCTGCAGAACCGCTCAGCAGTCACAATGCTGCACAGTAGAAATGCACTATAATATGCTTTCTATATTTGAAAGTATATTTTAAGTGTATTACACCCCTATATACTGTACACCTATACCAGTCCTTAAAAGGACTTTTGTGGACCTAATAGCTAGTGATTACAGACTGTCCCTGCTCGACACAGCAACCTCTCTCTCTACACTGACAAAAGACAATGTAAAATGGCAGCCAGATCAGGTCTATTTATAAGGTAGGGGGTATGTCCATGTGCTGAAATGTCTCAATTGGCTGTCCTGTACCACATGATGGATGTGTCATGGGTCAAAGTTCTTCACAATGTAAAAGAATATGGCTGACGCGAACATCGCCATATTTCCGCCGGTTTGGCGAATTGCGAACGAGCAAAGTTTGCTGCGAACCGACCGCCCGGTGAACCGCAAGGCCATCTCTATTTAGAAAGTTCACATCGTGTTAGGAGATTTTCCCCTCCTGGTAAGCACTGCAGTGAAGCCTGGGAATACAGCCAAGACAGCTGATTGGAGGAAAGGCACACACCCCCTTTCCTCATAGGTAGAAACTTTCAGCTCTGTTCGTTAAATCGTTCAGGGCTCTGCTAATCTATTAATAGCATCCTCCCTAACACAAAACTCAGGCTGCTTTTATCACATGTGATGGAGAATTTGTCAGATGTTATCAGGCTGATAACAGAAGAACGGACCAGGAGACAGCTACAGGACATAGTGCTTTGAAGAGAGATAAGAATACACTGCAGATATATGTGCCCAGCTCAAATTTCATGAATTGTGTTTACATCCATTTTAAGGTAAAAACACTTTCTGCCTTTACAACTCCGTTAAGAGTTCCTTTCACTGGAACTAAGGGGCCAAGACCAACCCCTGAAATACAACCCCACACCATAATCCCCCTTCACCAAATGATTTTGACCAGTGCACAAAGCAAGGTCCATAAAGTCATGGATGAGCGAGTTTGGGGTGGAGAAACATGACTGGCCTGCACAGAATCCTGACCTCAACCCAATTGGGATGAACTGGAGAGGAGACTGCAAGATAAGCCTTTTGGTCCAACATCAGTTCCTGACCTCACAAATGCGCTTCTGGAAGAATGGTCAAACATTCCCATAGACACACTCCTAAACCTTGTGGACAGCCTTCCCAGAAGAGTTGAAGCTATTATAGCTGCAAAGGGTGGACCAACTCCTTATTGAACCCTACGGACTAAGACTGGGAAGCCATTAAAGTTCATGTGGGTGTAAAGGTAGGTGTCACAATACTTTTGGTAATTTAGTATAAATTCTGTTAAGAAAAAAGTGCAGTTATTGCTTGTTAGCAGCGTTGGTTTCATTTCTGTGTAAGTGACAGGGAGAGCTCTGCTGGTCACGATATGTATATATGTACATATAAGCATACAATATATACCAGTACTGTGTGTGTGTAATATATTTTCATACAGTGGTTGCCACTTACCTACTTCGGCCACGTAAAAACTTTATGGCGACATCCCTGCCCAGCTTCTTGCTCCTTGATTTGTAAACTGTCCCAAATCCTCCCCACCCCAGCTCATCCATCTTCCCCAGGTCTCCAGCTTGCAGTGGCTCCATGTCTTCCCACTATAGTATCCACCTTCTGCCTCCTGTACGCATCCAGGGACCCCGATCAGCAGCACCTCTGCGTTGAGCCTTGCTTCTCCTCTGAACACTGGATGAGGGCAGTTCCACTGATGGCAACCTGTTACCGAAATCTAGAACAGAGAAGAGGAAGTTGTCAGGTTTGTGTAATGTAATCCTTCCCTGTACTACAGCCATGTGACATATTTCACCCTAAAGGCGACCGACCGTTGCTTGTAAAATTACACAGACTAAAAGCTTGCCATACACATACAGATTTTTATCTGGCTGAATCTCGACAGATACCTCCATCCCCGCTAAACTTTGCTCTGGCTATTGTATATTGACATGAGAATAGCAAGGCATCTATGAGATTATCCACAATTTGACCAGGCACCTGTGGCACTACACAGTCAGCTGACTCCAGCGCAGCAGTGTGTTGTTCTATTCTATTGTATTTTGGCACCTAGTCCTGCTATGTTGTGTGCTGGGACTTGTAGTTCTACATAGAGGGCAAATATACATATAATGTGCTGGGACTTGTAGTTCTACAAAGAGGATAAATATAGTATTCTGAGACTTGTAGTTCTACATAGAAGATAAATATACATATAGTATGCTGGGACTTGTAGTTCTACACAGAAGACAAATAAACATATGTAGCACCCTCTAGTAGCGGGCTAGAGAGGTTAGGTAAATTTAAGCAGGCCTGGCTGATTGCTAGGCCTGTTTGTTTTCATTCTTCTTCATTTTTTTTTCATTCATTTCAAGTTCACTGACTGCTTTATGTCTCGGAGTGTCTGAGAGTGAATGCAGGGCTGGGCAGGGTGACAGACAAACCACATCACAGCCCCTGCGGTAAGGTGACCGGATTTTTAAAATGAAATCCGGGGACATATTTTTTTTACTAGCAATGGCGGCAATCAGCAACTCTCTGCCCATCGCCGCTTGCCGCCCGCCTCAAAGCCTGTCAAGTCTTACTCTTCGGGGCCCGGGTACTACTGGGTGGGGAGCAGAGGAAGATCACTCTGCCAGGGAAGGCAAGGAGATAAGCAGGCAGGCGGCTCGCCGGGACTTGAGCCAAGGCAGAAGAACATGCGAGCGGAGCTGGATGGGCATGTGTCCGAAACTGAAGAAATATTCCCTCTGCTCTGACCAGCACATGATCATCAGAAAGGACCACAGATAATGGAAAGAAATACACCCTAAGCTAGTAGGAGCGATGGAGCGGGGGGTGTAATTCAGAATTTTTTTTTTCATTTCTGCACTGACTGTCTTTGAAATTGCCCCAGCCCCTGTTCAAATACAATCCGGGGACAAAACCGGGGACAGCCTTGGTCCAGAGACAGTCTCCTAAATCCGGGGACTGTCTCCGGAAACCGGGGATGTCTGGTCACCCAACCCTGCGGGGGTACCACTACACATATACTATGTGGAGACTTGTAGTTCTACATAGAGGACACATATACATTAAGTATGCTGGGACTCAGGGCCAACTTTGGACATCTTATGGCTCTGTACAGTCTACTTGACAGCATATGGGCGGGGTTATCTGTGCCCGTGCATGTGGGGGTACCTCTCAATCTTATCGGTGCCTGGGATCAGGCGGAGACTGCGGTCAGGTGAAGAATCTAACATTAGGTCAGTTCTCCAACTTAGAGATGAGCTGTTTACAGTGTTCACTGTGTACAGTAATAAAGTGCAAAGTTCCTCTGAAAATCGACTTGTCCCATAACATCACACATTGTAACTTGTATGTTTGCATTAGGAGGGATGTGCTGAGCCTGCACCCACTTCACCAGTCCAGTCGCTCCGTGAGGTAAGAACAGATGGTGCTGGTGCTAAAGCCTCTTCTGGGTCCAATGTCGGGGACATGATAGCGTCAGTTGAGGTGGGACGTTCCTCCTCGCTACTATCAAACATAAGAGTATTCCAGGATACTATAACAAAACTTCTCTTGGCAAATGGGTGAAGGCTGTGGAGACTCCGGTGAGACAAGTGAAGTTGTAGCAAGAAAAGCTTCCAGGAGTAGCAGTAAGGGTATTTCATGGTTAGCAATAGCAAGACCACAGTGCTGGTGATGTCCAGGAGTGGCTCGTATCATGTCACTCTGGGTGCCAACAGAGCAATGACAAAGGTGCTGGCAGAGTCCTGTGGACAGGTGGTAGACTGTTCCAGACAGTGGCAAGACAGAAATAGTCATACATCACAGTGGTAGAAAACGATGGTGGAAGTTAGGTCATTTCAAATACTTAAAGTGGAAGTAAACCCTCCTATCGTTTTCAGCCAAGGAAGCTGCCATCTTTGCCTCTGTTTAATCTTCAACTGCCACGGTGCTGCACATGTGATCTGTTATGACACCAGCCATTGGATGGTTTGACTGCTTGGTTGAGAGCACAGCCAATGTGCAGTTAGCATTCATGGCATGCCTTTTTTTTTAAACTGTTAAATCGATGGGTTTACTTCCGCTTTAATAAGACATTGATAGTATATGGATATGAGAACGTATGTCCATTTGATATATGTTTCAGGTAGACTTCCATCAGGGGGATTTAAACTAGACATTCCATAGATAACAGTTCTCGGCTCGTTAAAGTCTTACCCATTGCGATCTGGGAAACTACTTTATTCCCTACCAAGGCATACTCTGTTATGTATTTCCCACCTACACTAGTGGGATCGTTTCAAACCGCAATCGGTAACCCTCCGTAAGTAGGGAGAATTAGGAGAGATGGCAGAGAGGAAGAAAGATGAATTGAAGAACAAAAGAGGAGGAAGAGGGCAGGTTGAGAAGAAGATAGATAAGATGTCCTACCGGTGCCCTTTACTTAACGTTTGGCTTGATCCTACGAGGTTGTCAGGGAGATGTGCATGTCATCAGCCCATGGTTCCCAGGTGGTCTCAAATGTCTTAACTGTATCTTGGAGGATACTGATCATCTTTTCCTGGGCCACGATCCATAGTATTTTTTGTTTTGCCAGATTACTGGAGACAAAGGTCTGTTTTCATGCTCCTCCTACTTTTAGTGGTCTTTTCTACTGGGAAGTTCAGCAATGCTATGTAAGGGGACGTAGGAATGGACATTCCTGTAGTCTTTCTGATTATTGTAAAAATCCTGTTCCAGGACCTTCTTATTTTGGGGCATTCCCACCATATATGTAACATGGAGCCTATGTGTGAAAACCCTCTGAAACATAGGGGGGAGGTCGAAGGGTACAATTTTGCTAATCTGGTAGGAACTAGGTACCACCACGTTAGAACTTTTAGGTCTGCCTCCATCAGAGACATATTGAGGATTCCTCGGCTTGAACATGTTATCGCTCTGTGCCAGTCATCCAATTCCCATTTCTCCCAGGCCAACATATAGCTCGGTTTAGTACTGTAGAGAGTGACTCATATATCGTCGTGATCCCTCCCCTCTGCTCCGTAATCTGGCCGCACCATTGTTCGTATGGTGTGATGCTGGATGGTAAGGGTTTGGACTTCCATATGGAGTGTAAGGAGTGTGATATTTGTTGAAATCTAAATTTTTCAGTTGTTGTCATTTCAAGTTAATTGATGCAGTGGTTTAGGGTAAGCGGTCCTGTTGAGTTAAAATAATGACCAATTCTGTACAACCCTGCCTGGGGGGGGGGGGGGGAATTGGGGTTCATGGAAGAGATGGGCTAGAGGACGAATCGGAGAAACCAATTCTGGATGAACTTTGAGTTTGTCCCATAATGTATGGGAGAGAGAGAGTGTTGGAGCGTGAATCTCTGGTCGTTTTCTTGGGTGACTCCACATCAGTTAGTCCAGTGTGAATTGTGGTACCGCTTCTCTTTCCATGCGCACCCAACTGGGTTTAACAGTCCGAGAGTAGACAATTGATATCTGGGCCAACTGGGCAGCTTGGTAATACCAGAGTAGGTTAGGTAATCCCATACCCCCTTTGTTCCGGGGTCTAAAGAGGACCCCTTTTGCTAATCGTGTCCCTTTGAGCCCCAGATAAAGGCTATGATATTTGCCTGGAAGCGTCGCAAATGATCCTTATTAATGGGTATGGGTAGGGAATCGAAAAAGGTAGAGAATTCGTGGAAGCAATGTCATCTTAATAGAGTGCACCCTCCCCAACCATGACAGATTGAGTCAAGACCAGTCACGCAAATCCGTTTCCATTTCTTTATATATTAGCGGGAAATTGGTCGCATATCTTTGATCTATCCTGGATGGGAAGTGCACACCCAGATAAAGAATATTAGAATCACTACAGGAAAAAAATAAAGTGACTCTTCAGCTGAGAGACTAGTGAATATGGCACACTTATGTTAAGGGCTTGTGACTTGGACATATTGACATGAAGGCCTGAGATGTTTGCGAAGTTGTCTGACATTTGGTAGGGAGATAAGTGGTGATGTAATGAAAAGGATCAGATCCTCTGCAAAGAGTGCACACTTATGTGTATGTGGGCCACAACGTACACCATGGATATCCAGGTGATTCCTTATTGCTAAAGTTTCAATCGCTATTGCGAAAATCAGAAAAGGCTCCGAATAGTAACCTTAGTCGTACTCGGGGCTTCGGGAGTCGAGTATAAAGCTCTTAAAATTACATAGTTACATAGTCAGGTTGAAAAAAGTCCATTTAGTTCAACCAAAAAAAAAAAAAAAAAAAGTCAATCCCATATATACAACACAAAAATATATACATAATGTTTGGGGGTTCTAAGTAATTTTCTAGCAACAAATACGGATTTTAAACTTGTAAACAACAAATGTCAGAAATAGGCTTAGGCATGAAGTCACCTGGTGCCTTATCTGCATTAAATTAGCCTCAGAACCCGTTTAATTCATATGTGTTTGGATTTAAAGGGATGAGGTGGCAACCCTAGAGTGGACGCACATACGCTCTCCTCTTCGTTGCTGACCTGGAAAGTGAATTTTTTTAGTGCCAACTAAAGCACAACAATAATAAAAACCATAAGAAGCTGATTAGGTTGCACATTCCCTAACGGGCAAGGCACATTGTGTAGAGACCATAATAGATGACTCACCCAGGAAGGTAGGTGGCGAATATTCCTGCTACTATACTCATCCAACCAGGTTCCACTGAAGGAAGAGGTGTCCGACCAAAGGATGCATCTCCAAGGGGTTTCTTCCTGGTGGCTGCCAGAGTCCCGCAGTACGAGGAAATAGAAACTGGAAGTGATATGGTTCCTCAAGCAGGAAATGATGTAAATTGTCGGAAAGACAGCTAAACAAGCAAATACGTCTGCTGCTATACTAATGCAGCACAGCTGGTTTTCTCACAGCGAAAAAGAAGGGGGAGGGAGGGGGGGGGGGTTAAGACAAGAAGAGGCTGCAGAACAGGCAGAAGGGTAAAATTCAAAAAAGCGAAGGGGAGAACAGTAAATTAAGGAATATTTAATTTAACCACCTCAATATCGGGCACTTTTACCCCCTTCCTGCCCAGGCCAATTTTCCACTTCAGCGCTGTTGCACTTTGAATGACTATTGCGCGGTCATGCAGCACTGCACCCAAACAAAATTTTTATAATTTTGTTCACACAAATAGAGCTTTTGTTTGGTGGTATTTAATCACCAATGTGTTTTTTATTTTTTGCTAAATAAAACGGAAAACAAAACCAACATTTAAAAAAATAAATAAAAAAGGCTTCCTTTGTGTTATAAAAGTTTGCAAGTAAATAATATTTCTTCATGCATTTAGGCCAAATGTATTCTGTTACATTTCTTTGGTGAAAATAACCCAAATCAGTGTATTATTTAGTCTGTTTGAAAGTTATAGCGTGCACAACATGTATAGCATTACAGTAGACAGTCTAAGGTATTTAGTAAGAGGCATGGCGAGTTTTTTAGAGTTGTAACTTTTTGTTATTTTTTAGAAAATAAGAAATTTAAAATATACGGTGCCTTGCAAAAGTATTCACCCCTTGGATTTTTACCTATTTTCTTACATTACAGCCTTTAGTTTAATGTTTTTTTAATCTAAATTATATGTGATGGATCAGAATGCAATAGTCTAAGTTGCTAAAGTAAAATTAGAAAAATATATACATAAAACTATTTTTCAGAATTAAAAAAATGATAATTGACATGTGCGTATGTATTTATGAAGCCCATAAAAAGCTCTGGTGCAACCAATTACCTTCAGAAGTCACATAATTAGTGAAATGATGTCCACCTATGTGCAATCTAAGTGTCACATGATCTGTCATTACATATACACACACCTTTTTGAAAGGCCCCAGAGGCTGCAACACCTAAGCAAGAGGCACCACTAACCAAACACTGCCATGAAGACCAAGGAACTCTCCATACGAGTAAGGGACAATGTTGTTAAG
Source organism: Lithobates sylvaticus (assembly GCA_028564925.1). Taxonomy (NCBI): domain Eukaryota; kingdom Metazoa; phylum Chordata; class Amphibia; order Anura; family Ranidae; genus Lithobates; species Lithobates sylvaticus. The sequence goes on from CM053038.1 coordinate 176,588,179, forward strand.
AAGTACAAGTCAGGGTTAGGTTATAAAAAAAAATATCCCAATATTTGATGATCCCTAGGAGCACCATCAAATCTATCATAACCAAATGGAAAGAACATGGCACAACAGCAAACCTGCCAAGAAACAGCCGCACACCAAAAACTCACGGAACGGGCAAGGAGGGCATTAGACAGAGAGGCAGAACAGAGACCTAAGGTAACCCTGGAGGAGCTGCAGAGTTCCACAGCAGAGACTGGAGTATCTGTACATAGGACAACAATAAGCCATGCGCTCCATAGAGTTTGGCTTTATGGCAGAGTGACCAGAAGAAAGCCATTACTTTCAGCAAAAAATGGCACGTTTTGAGTTTGCAAAAAGGCATGTGGGAGACTCCCAAAATGTATGGAGTAAGGTGCTCTGGTCGGATGAGACTAAAATTTTACTTTTTAGAAAACGCTATGTCTGGCGCAAACCCAACACATCACATCAACCAAAGAACACCATCCCAACAGTGAAACATGGCGGCGGCAGCATCATGCTGGGGGGATGTTTTTCAGCAGTCAGGACTGAGAAACTGGTCAGAGTTGAGGGAAAGATGGATGGTGCTAAATACAGGGAGATTCTTGAGCAAAACCTGCACTACTCAGTGTGTGATTTGAGGCTAGGACGGAGGTTCACCTTCCAACAGGACAATGACCCCAAACACACTGCTAATGACCCCAAACACACTGTGACACTAGTCAAAGCCCAGACCTCAATCCAATAGAAAATCTGTGGTCAGACTTAAAGATTGCTGTTCATAAGCGCAAACCATCCAACTTGAAGGAGCTGGAGGAATGGGCAAAAATCCCAGTAGTAAGATGTGGCAAGCTCATAGAGACTTATCCAAAGCGACTTGGAGCTGTGATAGAAGCAAAAGGTGGCTCTACAAAGTATTGACTTCAGGGGGATGAATAGTTATGCACTCTGACTTTTCCTGTTATTTTGTCCTCAAAGTTGTGGGCATGTTCTGTAAATTAAATGATACAAATCCTCAAACAATCCATGTTAATTCCAGGTTGTGAGGCAATAAAACACGAAAAATGCCAAGGGGGTGAATACTTTTGCAAGGCACTATATATATATATATATATATATATTTTTTTTTTTTATTATATATATATATATTACATACTGTCACCAGTGATCAGGGACACTGACTGGTGACAGTATGAAAAAACACTTTTTTTTAAAAACAATTTTTTTACATTTTTTATTGTATTTTTTTTTTTTTTCTTACGATTTTTTGTATTTCAAACACTTTGACCAGAGCAATATAATGTTACCATAGTAACATTGTACTACTCTAGGGAAGTGATCAGTATTTAATTTTTTTACACATTATGTTTGCATATACCGAGTGAAGGTAAAAAGTAGTTGATCCCCTGCTGATTTAGTATGTTTGCCCACTAACAAAAAAAGGATCAGTCTATAATTTTGGTAGGTTTATTTTAACAGTGAGTCTCTTAAAGGGAGTGCTCCTTATCTCAGCTTGTTACCTGTATAAAAGACACCTGTCCACAGAAGCAATCAATAAATCAGATTCCAATCTCTCAAGACCAAAGAGCCATCCAAGGATGTCAGGGACAAGATTGTAGACCTACACAAGCCTGGAATGGGCTACAAGACCGCCGCCAATCGGTTTACGGAGAGGGTGAAAACAGTTGGTGCGATTATTTACAAATGGAAGAAACACAAAGTAACTGTCAATCTCCCTCGGTCTGGGGCTCCAAGCAAGATCTCACCTTGTGGAGTTTCATTGATCATGAGAATGGTGAGGAATCAGCCCAGAACTACACAGGAGTATCTTGTCAATGATCTCAAGGCAGCTGGGACCATATTCACCAAGGAAACAATTGGTAACACACTACCCCGTAAAAGACTGAAATCCTGCAGCAGAAAAACCCCAGCGAGTGTGGGGATAAACAATGGTCTTCTTAATAAATCTACATTTAACGGCCCTGTAGCAGGTAACAATTATATAGAGTTTTTTTAAAACATGGTTTTGAGAGATTTAGATCAGGTTATAACTAATCAGAGGCATATTAGGGAATACATTTTCGGAAACACGGAAAGAGATTTTTGGGAGACCCGCAGACAAAGGGGATGGGGTATGGTTCAGTGGTGTAACTAGAACCTTCAGGGCCCCGGTGCAAGAAACCATGAAGGGCCCCCCTGAACCCCAGCCGAGGCCCTTCCCTCCGAGTCCGGTGGTGGAACTCCAGGGCTTGGTCACAGGTACAACTTTTGTGAGCCCTGTAGTTCCACCACTGGTATCAGCAGTTTTTTTTTATTATTTTTTAAAATTTTTTAGTTTGGTGAGATATCAGAGGTCTAAACAGACCTATGATGTTACACCTTTGAGACAAAGAGGAAGAATGGAAAGGGAAATTGGGTCCCTGTCCTCTGGGGAGAAGTGGGCCCTGTCCCCAGGAGAGATTGGCTCCTTGTCCTTAGGGGAGATGGGGTCCCTGTCCCCACGTAAGTAGGAGTCCCTGTCCCTAAGGGAAATGGGGTGCCTGTCCTCTGGGGAGAAGTGGGCCCTGTCCCCAAATGAGATGGGGTCCTTGTCCCCAAGGGAAATGGGGTCCCTGTCCTTTAGGGAGAACTGGGCCCTGTCCCCAGGGGAGATGGGGTCCCTGTCCTTAGGGGACATATCTCCCAGAAAGACCTGTCAACATCTGTGTATGACGGGGAGGAGGGGGGGTGCTGGCAGACAAGCCTGCAGTGTCCTTTGGGGAGCCGGCTCTCATAGGGCTGCACTGCATCTGTGTGCGTAAATTTGTTTGCCTGGGAGAAGCATGCAGTGCAGTGTGAGCCGGACTCAGGGAGCGGGACTCTGGCTGTGGAGGACAGACACCGACTGAGCAGCACTGCATGGAGCAGGAGAGGGGGACCCGGAGGAGCGGCAGAAGACACAGGTTGTGTGGGGAATGCACAACTAAAGAGCAGCCAGTGCGGTAGTCGAGCATGGAGCTCCAGCCACCCGTGCGCCCAATGCATAACCGCCTATGCTGCCACCGGCCATATGTAGAGGGGGCCACATGGGCCCCTTGCAGCACAGGGCCCGGTTGCGCTCGCGACTGCTGCACCCCCTATAGTTACGCCCCTGGTATGGTTGCCACCTCATCCCTTTAAAACCAAACACATATTAATTACACAAGTTATATGGCTGATTAGGGGGTAATTAAACTCACTTGGTGTCTTATCGTAATTAAATTAGCCTCAGAACCTGTGTAATTAATATGTGTTCAGGTTTAAAGGGATGAGGTGGCAACCCTAAGATGGGGTAGTCATTATGGATAGGGAATTCTATCACCACCAGTTGGTGGAAATGTTGTCAGATCAAACCACATATAATAAGTTGGTAAGGGATCCCACATTAGGCTATAGGTAAGAGTAAAAGAAACATTGTTAGATTATGGATATAGGACTAATGTGTTACCAAAAAAAGAAAAGAGCTATCTGGTACGTAGAGTTCCAATAATCTATACTCTACCAATAATACATAAAGACTCACAGTGCCCCACAGCCTGTCCCATTTTTAATAGGATCAGATCATTAACAGCGAGATTGGGGGGGTATCTTGATGCATTTCTACAGTCAAGTGTAATTCAAACTAGGGCTTATTTGAAAGACGCTAATGCCGCGTACACACGCTCGGACTTTCCGGCAGAAAAAGTCAGACGGAATCTTTTCATCGGATATTACGATTGTGTGTGGGCCTCATCAGACTTTTTTTCTGAAAAATCTGACCGACCTAGAAATAGAACATGTTTTAAATCTTTCCGACGGAATCAATTGCTATCGGGAAAACCGCTTGTCTGTATGCTGCTCGGACGGACCAAAAACGGCACATGCGCTGAAGCAAGTACGAGACGGCAGCTATTGGCTGTTGAATTTCCTTTTTCTAGTCACGTCGTACGTGTTGTACGCATTCTAGACCGTCGGACTTTGGTGTGATCGTGTGTGGGCAAGACAGTTTCAGCAGAACTCCGTCGGGAAAAACCTTCAGAGTTTATTGCGACGGGAAAACCGGTCGTGTGTACGCAGCATAAGATTTTTTTTTACAGGCGATTAAAGATATTAAATTACAGGACATGATCCCAACTTATTTGGTAACAGTGGACTTTATATACTATCATACAGCATTATTATGCCCTATTGGCATTACTAATCTAGCACTACAGTACTGTTATTACTACTCATAGCCATCAGTATATAAATTTGATGGTACCATCTACAAAACACCTCCCTCTTTTATCTTAGTGATACTGTGGATTTCTAAATTCAATAGGCATCTGTAGTGAATTAAAGTATACTAATTACTGGTGCATGGTCTGTGCAAAATAAATAAAATATTGGCACAAACTACAATACACCTCTCCCTTACATAATCAAGGTGAAAAAATTATAAATGTTGACTGAATAAAAATGTTGATATTTAAAGCACATCCTCCTATTGGATACACCTATTCAGTAGTGGACTACAACGCACCTCCACAAGAAAAATATATATACTGTAAAGTATATATAACCTAAAATATAAATAGTTCTAAATCAATAGTCCATAGGTGAAACCGCGTTAATTTTGGCAGTAAATTTCGATTTAGTTTTAAGCCCCATACACACGCGCGGATTATCCGCGGACCAGGTCGGTCGGATCCTGTGCGTCGTACTTTGTCCGATGTTGTTGCGTACACACGGTCGGACAACGTTGTCGGAATATCCGGTCTGCAAGAACGTCGTGACGTAAGTCGTCTTCCACGAGACTAGAAAAGGGAAGTTCAGCACCACGTCCCGCACCCGTTGGGCTCCTTCTGCTGATCCCGTGTTTATCGCGAGTTAGTCGAAGTTTGGTGACTTAAGATTCGCGCTTCTCAGTTTTCTGACTCAGATCGTTACTGCTCTTCAGTTTGTGCTTGTCGTGCGTATCTGTTTATTAGTGCGTGTAGTCAGTTCGCATTTGTTGGTCATTGCGGCCTATATCTTGATATAGGACGCTTTGATTTGCACTGCTTATTGTCTGCTCGTTTCTGGTATTCATTTCGTTCTTTCAGGCCTTGCTGTTTATCGGTGCTTTCTGTTTGTCCGTTCTGACCAGCCGACTGTTTGTGAGCGATGTTTCCCATACGTACTCGTCGCCGAGTTTGTGCTGTACGTGGAATTGGTGTCGGGCTTTTAGCTTTGAGCCAAGACCCGTCCATGAACAGAGTGACGAGGAGTATGTGGACCAAGAATTGGTTGCTTCAGCGTGATCAGTTCTCGCACATTTCAAGCCGCTAGCATTGGCAATGATGCATGATGTTTGATGATTTGGCTGTTTATTTTTATTTTATTAATGGAAATTGGCATATTAAGGGTTTACCAACATAGATGATAACATTAAGTCTAAAGCTCTTTTTGTTGCATACCATTTACGGCATTTATTATTGAGCACTGTGGTAAAAAAACAGTTAAGGCTGAGGATGGGGGAGATATAAAAGCTGGGTTCTTGACCCATGTAGCCACTCCCTGTGATGAAGTTGAATATGACGATACACGTTGGAGTGTGGTTATGTGGCAACTGGATGTGATGCTAGGACAGGAAACTATCATGTTCCTGGTAGCAGAGACTGATATGATGAGGAAGGCCTCTCTTACACCTCTGACTTGGGTCCCTGTTAAAAGTGTTAACAGGAGGCGCAGGCATACAGAGTGGTATGAGTGCCTGTAAGTCTTGCTAGTAGCGGAGCAGGTTCCCACACTGGGCAGAGAAAGTCGTCAGAGGGCTCCAGTAAGCAGGTAAGCTGGTAGGAAGCAGATTGAGGCAAGCTGGTCCTGGCAAAAGCTGGCTACTGAGACGGTTGCTGGTAGCAGACTGTAGATCATCGGAACAGAAGGATGGTAGACGTGTTCCATTGACAGCTGGCAGAGTAGCAGAGTTAGACAGGCCAGGTCATACACAGACAGGGTGGACAGGGTACAATGCACAGGCAGGAGCGTGGTCAGGAAACAAGCTGGGTCTGGAACTGATCAGAGAAACACGAGCCAATAGAGCAGACAGAACTGGAAGTCAGAGGACAAGCAGAGGTCAGTACAGGTAGAGTTTAGAGAGTGGACAATACAAGCCGGATACACAGGAGGCTGAAGACAAAGCAGCCCAGTTTAAATAGCCTGTTTGGCGCCAACATCTGTCACATGAGCGCCATCGCGTACAGGTATGTGCATGTGCCAAATTTCTATAAGCACGAAAGGGAACATGTATTAATTTGTGCACAGACGTTCGTTCAGAGGAGCCATGTTGTCTACTGCATGCCCTTCCTTACAGAAGCAGAAGTGACGTAGTAACCATCTCAAGTAGTCTGGAGGTAGTGAGATACTGCTATAGACTGGCATGATGCCATTTTTATGTGATGAGCTATATTATTCGGTTTTCTTTTAATAAATGGATGTAATTTGAAATACTACACCATTAAAGGTGTTTTTCTTTTTTCCTAGATGTTTTAATGGCTTAAGAGCCGGATAAAGGAGTTGGAGTCGTCAAAATTCCTGAAGTGGAATCTAATCATCATTACATGTGCTGTTGCCAGTCATGAATGGCCATTGGGTCAGGTGAGTGATACTCTGAAGGGAGAATATACCTATACATTCACTTTGGTGGATTCATATTTATTGATTTTATTGAGAAGAGGCACTTTTTGGGCACTTTATGGATGTTTGATTGAAGGACTTATTTATGTTTGTTTTTTATATACATTTTTTCATTTGCACTACTGTGGAATGTTATTGGGTGTTCAACAGTGATGATTTTTCACCTTTAAAAAAAAAAAAAAAATCCAGGTAAACGGCAAAAATATACCGTTAAATATTTTAACAAATGATTTATAATTCTGTACAGACAATCAGTTTATTTAAACACATCAACAGCTAGATACTACACAGGGGACCTAGAGGTCTCCTGATCAAACAATTCATCCTCCTGGTTCAGCAGTTCTAACAGAGAGACATTTATTATTTTCTGATCTATAATGCCATCTAGTGGATCTTTATAAGAATGTTTCTAAGAAATTGCATTACAAGAATTCCATTCACTTCCATTGAAACAAAACTTTGTGAAAAAGAACCTGGCAACAAAGGAATATGGGACCAGCAATTACTTATTTGTTTTTGAAGAGGAAGTGTGGGAGCGCCAAACAAAAGGGAGTGAAGACAACACATTCAGGGACAATTTACACCTCTGTGTGCATTAAAGCATTATTAAACCCAAAAGCAAACATTTATTATATTGCAGCTTACCAATTCTTAGATGTGATGGCTGCATTCGTTTCTTTTTTTTACGCTTTCTTTATTTTATTTTAATCTGGTGATCCAGCCAGCAAGTCTGTTGTTTTTCAAAAGCACAAGCTTTTCCAGCAGATTGCATAAATTTACATGGATGGGACAAACCACTTAACACTGGCAAGGATGATTACAATGATCAGCTTTTATTTATTCATGCAAAACCATTACCCCAAAAGAAAAAAAAACAAACTGTTTGCTGCAACCAATTATAAAGTGTGAGCTGGAATTTGGCTTCAATTCGCTATATTCTGGACCAGGCCCTTGTCTCACATTTGCTGTTTACAAGTTTAAATTAGTATTTTTGTTAGAAAATTAATTAGAATCCCCAAACATATAAACATATATAGTACAGAGAAGGGCAACAAAGCTAATAAAGGGTCTGGAGGATATTAGTTATGAGGAAAGGTTGCGAGCACTGAACTTATTCTCTCTGGAGAACAGACGCTTGAGAGGGGATATGATTTCAATATACAAATACCATACTGGTGACCCCACAATAGATATAAAACTTTTTTGCGGAAGGGAGTTTAAAAAGACTTGTGCCCACTCATTAAAATTAGAAGAAAAGAGGTTTAACCTTAAACTATGTAGAGGGTTCTTTACTGTAAGAGGGGCAAGGATGTGGAATTCCCTTTCACAGGCTGTGGTCTCAGCAGGGGGCATTGATAGTTTCAAGAAATGATTAGATAAGCACCTGAACGACCGCAACATACAGGGATATACAATGTAATACTGACATATAATCACACACATAGGTTGGACTGTCTTTTTTCAACCTCACCTACTATGTAAGTATGTAATACAAATAACCTGAGGAATCTGGACATGCATTGACCTACCTGTCCACTACTCTGACCCACCTGACCACTACCCTGACCTACCTGACCACTACACAGACCTACCTGATTGCTAAACTGACTCAGCTCTGAGGGGCTTATGCTGGGACCTGTAGTCCTTCATTAGGAGGATGAGGTCGGTGGGGGAGAGTGGATGAGTGGCAGTGCTTGAGGGGGGATGGGATAACTAACTCTCACCTTTTAGTCAGTGTCCACTTGGGAGCAGAGAGGGGGTTTAGGAGGGAGAGAGAGGGGGGAGGAGGGGGAGAGAGAGCAGAGGGTGGGGGAGAGAGAGGGGGTGGGTGAAAGTGACCCCCTATCCCCTGCCTGCAGTCCCTCCTGTGTCCCCTGTCCCAGCCCCTGTCTGTGGGTAGGTGTCTGTGTGTGATGCACCTACCTCCCGCCCATTCTCGTCCTCTGGGCCCTTGGTCAGCCTGTCTTCCTTCTTGTTGATGACAGTGACTGCTAGGAGAGGAGGCTGGAGAAAGTGTGCAGGCTCTGGGAGGTTCCGGGGATGCTGCACCCACTGCTGCTAAGGTCGGGTTGGCCGGCGGTGAGGTTTTCTCCCACTCCCTCATGGGCTGTTGGTTCTAGCCAGCCTTGTGCTGCTCACCGGGGCCGCCGCTCGCTGTTTCAAGATGCTGCTGTCGGTGCCGGCTTTAGCTCTGCTTCCACTACCCTGCATCCCACCGCCACTAGACCACCGGGACTGTCACTCTCAAGGCTCATAGCATGACAAGGGGGTGGGGGCAGGGCAGATGCTTTGGGCCCCAGTAACACAGGCGCGGAGGAGGAGGAAATTAAATCCTCCTCCACTTTCAATGCTGAGCAGGGAGGGAGTCAAGGCCATGACATCACTGGTTGCTAGACGCTAGGCGACTATAGCAACCAGTGTGATCAGGAGTACAGTGAGGTGGAGGCGGAGTAAGAGCCAGCACTATGGTGGCTCAGTCCGCCCCTGTCCCATGAATTCCTGAATGTTCCCAGTGTCAGTTTCATTCCGGGACACTGTATTGTCCTGGAATGAAGGTGCCGGGGGACTGGGGACAGAGATGTCAATTAGGGCACAGTCCTAGGCAATCCGGGACATGTGGGCACCCTAGGAGGGGGGCACCTCTCCCGCTGCCCATAAAAGTGATCCGTGGCGAATCATTGACATTTTATTGAGCTAGATCTGCTGTTTTATAGTGATTAGAAACAGTAATCTCTCTCCTCCTCTAGTCCGTCCTACACCCCCCATAGTTAGAAACACCTCTTGGGGAATACATTTAACCCCTTGATCGCCCCCTAGTGTTAACCCCTTCCCTGCCAGTGACATTTACACAGTAATCAGTGCATTTTTATAGCACTGATCGCTGTATAAGTGTCAATGATCCCAAAAATGTGTCAAACGTGTCCAATATGTCCACTGCAATGTTGCAGTCCCGCTAAAAAATGCATTACTAGTAAAAAAAAAAAAAAAAAAATTTAAATTTCATAAATGTATCTTTTGCGCAAACCAATCAATATACGCTTATTGCGATTTTTCTTTTACAAAAAATATGTAGAAGAATACATATTGGCCTAAACTGATGAAGCTTTTTAAAAAAATAATTTGGGGATATTTTGTATAGCAAAAAGTAAAAAAAAATTATTTTTTCAAAATTGTCGGTATTTTTTTGTTTATAGCGCAAAAAATAAAAACCACATAGGTGATCAAATATCACCAAAAGAAAGCTCTATTTGTGGGAAAAAAGGACATAAATTTTGTTTGGGTACAGCGTTGCACGACCACACAATTGTCAGTTAAAGCGATGCAGTGCAAAAAATTGCAAAAAATGGCCTGGTCATTAAGGGGGCAAATCCTTTCGGTCCTTAAAGTGAATGTAAACCCACTCTCATCAATTATAAAGTACTGCCATAGTGCTGAACTATAAGGATATACATGCCTCCTGCATGTATCCTTACTTGTCATATCTGTCAGGATGGAGAGCGGAGAAAGGGGTCAGTATTAGGGATGGGCCCGGTGCTCGATTGGCTGATGATTGGCCAAGCATGCACTGTGACCCTGCATGCTTGGCCAATCACAGCCCCGGAAACTCGAAGAGCCATAATTGGCTACAGGCAGGACGCCTGTAGCCAATTACAGCTCAGGGGCTGTAGTACACGCCCCCCCCTATAAAAGGCCGCCACGCCGTCTGCGCCGGTCACATGCTGTTCCGGCGCAGATTGAGCAGGCTAGATCTGTGACACTCTGCTGCATTTAGATAGTTAGAGAGATTTACTTACAGAGATTGAGTTAGATAGATTCAGTTACAAAGATTGATTAAGAAAGAGGGGCTTGTAGTGTGTTCGTGGCAGGCAGGCAGAGCTCCTATATTTTGTTCCCAGAAGCACCTATAGGACTTGTAGTGTGTTCGTGGCAGGCAGGCAGAGCTCCTATATTTTGTTCCCAGAAGCACCTATAGGACTTGTAGTGTGTTCGTGGCAGGCAGGCAGAGCTCCTATATTTTGTTACCAGAAGCACCTATAGGACTTGTAGTGTGTTCGTGGCAGGCAGGCAGAGCTCCTATATTTTGTTACCAGAAGCACCTATAGGACTTGTAGTGTGTTCGTGGCAGGCAGGCAGAGCTCCTATATTTTGTTACCAGAAGCACCTATAGGACTTGTAGTGTGTTCGTGGCAGGCAGGCAGAGCTCCTATATTTTGTTCCCAGAAGCACCTATAGGACTTGTAGTGTGTTCGTGGCAGGCAGGCAGAGCTCCTATATTTTGTTCCCAGAAGCACCTATAGGACTTGAAGTGTGTTAGTCCCATTACACACAGACCTACATTTTCTTCCCAGAAGCACCTATAGGACTTGAAGTGTGTTAGTCCCATCACACAGAGATCATATATTTTGTTCTCAGAAGCACCTATAGGACTTGAAGTGTGTTAGTCCCATCACACAGACCTTTATTTCCTTCCCAGAAGCACCTATAGGACTTGAAGTGTGTTAGTCCCATCACACAGAGATCATATATTTTGTTCCCAGAAGCACCTATAGGACTTGAAGTGTGTTAGTCCCATTACACACAGACCTACATTTTCTTCCCAGAAGCACCTATAGGACTTGAAGTGTGTTAGTCCCATCACACAGAGATCATATATTTTGTTCCCAGAAGCACCTATAGGACTTGAAGTGTGTTAGTCCCATTACACACAGACCTACATTTTCTTCCCAGAAGCACCTATAGGACTTGAAGTGTGTTAGTCCCATCACACAGAGATCATATATTTTGTTCTCAGAAGCACCTATAGGACTTGAAGTGTGTTAGTCCCATCACACAGAGATCATATATTTTGTTCCCAGAAGCACCTATAGGACTTGAAGTGTGTTAGTCCCATTACACACAGACCTACATTTTCTTCCCAGAAGCACCTATAGGACTTGAAGTGTGTTAGTCCCATCACACAGAGATCATATATTTTGTTCTCAGAAGCACCTATAGGACTTGAAGTGTGTTAGTCCCATCACACAGAGCTCCTCTATTTTCTTCTCAGCAGCACCCACAGGACTTCTAGTGTGTTAGTGGCATCACACAGAGCTCCTCTATTTTCTTTGCATAAGCACCCACAGGACTTCTAGTGTGTTAGTGGCATCACACAGAGTTCCTCTATTTTCTTTGCATAAGCACCCACAGGACTTCTAGTGTGTTAGTGGCATCACACAGAGCTCCTCTATTTTCTTTGCAGAAGCACCCATAGGACTTCTAGTGTGTTAGTGGCATCACACAGAGCTCCTATATTTTCTTCTCAGCAGCACCCACAGGACTTCTAGTGTGTTAGTGGCATCACACAGAGCTCCTCTATTTTCTTTGCAGAAGCACCCACAGGACTTCTAGTGTGTTAGTGGCATCACACAGAGCTCCTCTATTTTCTTTGCATAAGCACCCACAGGACTTCTAGTGTGTTAGTGGCATCACACAGAGCTCCTCTATTTTCTTTGCATAAGCACCCACAGGACTTCTAGTGTGTTAGTGGCATCACACAGAGCTCCTCTATTTTCTTTGCAGAAGCACCCATAGGACTTCTAGTGTGTTAGTGGCATCACACAGAGCTCCTCTATTTTCTTTGCAGAAGCACCCACAGGACTTCTAGTGTGTTAGTGGCATCACACAGAGCTCCTCTATTTTCTTTGCATAAGCACCCACAGGACTTCTAGTGTGTTAGTGGCATCACACAGAGCTCCTCTATTTTCTTTGCAGAAGCACCCACAGGACTTCTAGTGTGTTAGTGGCATCACACAGAGCTCCTCTATTTTCTTTGCATAAGCACCCACAGGACTTCTAGTGTGTTAGTGGCATCACACAGAGCTCCTCTATTTTCTTTGCAGAAGCACCCATAGGACTTCTAGTGTGTTAGTGGCATCACACAGAGCTCCTCTATTTTCTTTGCATAAGCACCCACAGGACTTCTAGTGTGTTAGTGGCATCACACAGAGCTCCTCTATTTTCTTTGCAGAAGCACCCACAGGACTTCTAGTGTGTTAGTGGCATCACACAGAGCTCCTCTATTTTCTTTGCAGAAGCACCCACAGGACTTCTAGTGTGTTAGTGGCATCACACAGAGCTCCTCTATTTTCTTTGCAGAAGCACCCACAGGACTTCTAGTGTGTTAGTGGCATCACACAGAGCTCCTCTATTTTCTTTGCATAAGCACCCACAGGACTTCTAGTGTGTTAGTGGCATCACACAGAGCTCCTCTATTTTCTTTGCATAAGCACCCACAGGACTTCTAGTGTGTTAGTGGCATCACACAGAGCTCCTCTATTTTCTTTGCAGAAGCACCCATAGGACTTCTAGTGTGTTAGTGGCATCACACAGAGCTCCTATATTTTCTTCTCAGCAGCACCCACAGGACTTCTAGTGTGTTAGTGGCATCACACAGAGCTCCTATATATTCTTCTCAGCAGCACCCACAGGACTACCGACTACAATGGCTGGAAGACCGCCAAGGGGAGGCAGAGCGTGCAGAGCCAAGAACACAGGGCAGGCAGGCTCTGTTTCTAGTGGACGTGGCCGTGGACGTGGTCGTGCATCGTCATCAGCACGTGGCCATGGGACACGCGCGTCTTTGTTTTCGGCAGCTGGACATGTGGAGCGCATCATGCTGAAGGCTTGGTAGAATGGATGACCAAGCCCTCCTCATCCTCCTCATCCTCTCTCACCCAGGCTCAGGGTACTGACAGAGCATCATCAGCCACCCCTTCCCTAGACCCACCATGTCCTCCTGAGGAGTCCCCCGAACTCTTTGAGCACAGTGTTGGGTACATGCTCCAGGAGGATGCCCAACGATTCGAAGGCTCGGATGATGATACCCAGCTTGAGGAATCTGGCAGTACTGTTCCACCAGCTGCAGCTTACTGCCAGGTTTGCTCTAGTGGTGAAGAGGGAGGGGATGATGATGAGGTCACTGACTCCACGTGGGTGCCTGAAGGGAGAGAGGATGAGGAGGAGGACGAGGAGGAGGAGGATGCGGCGTCACATGTCCAACGAGGCAGGATGCCCCCTGGAGGCCAGGTAGAGGCCAGCACAGCAACTGTACAACACCGCAGAGCTCCGCCTGTGCAGGGCGCTGCCTCTGCACGTTATCAGAAAAGTTCTTTGGTGTGGTCCTTTTTTGAGACGAGTGCAGCAGATCGCACCACTGCTATTTGCAATATTTGTCTCAAGCGTATCTCGCGTGGCCAAAATATCAGCCGCTTGGGCACGACAAGCATGACCAGACATATGGCGACCTGCCATGCAGCTCGTTGGCAGGCACACATAAAAGACCCACACCAAAGAACTAAGCGGACCTCTCCTTGCTCCTCCTCAGCTGGGATCTCCATCCCCACTACACCTTCAGTCCTCTCTGAAAGCTGCTCTGAGAGGACTGAAGGTGTAGAATTAGGTGTGTCACAACCAAGTACTTGCAGTACACCGACGTCCGATTGCAGCAGGCAAATTTCCCTGCCCCAGCTGCTGGACCGTAGAAAGAAGTACACTCCCAGCCATCCACATGCCCAGCGGTTGAATGCTAGCCTGGCTAAATTGCTAGCACTTCAACTGCTGCCTTTTCAGTTGGTAGACTCGGCCCCCTTCCGTGAGTTTGTTCAATGTGCGGTTCCTCAGTGGCAGGTTCCCAAACGCCACTTTTTCTCGCGGAAGGCGATTCCGTCTCTCTACCGGCATGTGGAGGGCAATGTCCATGCCTCGCTGGACAGGGCGGTCAGCGGTAAGGTGCATATTACCGCTGACTCATGGTCCAGCAGGCATGGACAGGGACGGTACCTTTCTTTCACGGCCCATTGGGTCACTCTATTGGCAGCTGGGAGGGATGCAGGACAAGGTGCAGTAGTGTTGGAGGTTGTTCCGCCACCACGCCTCCAAAAACGCGACTACTGCTACTGGTTGTGACACACCTCTCTCCTCCACCCCCTCCTCTTCTTCTTCCTCCAGTGCTCTGTCCTTGGAACCAGCGGTGCTCCGTAGGCGTACAAGGGGCTACGCAAGTACGCAGGCAAAAAGATGCCATGCCGTGCTTGCGCTGGTGTGTTTGGGGGACAGGAGCCACACTGGGCCAGAGGTTCTGGCAGCTCTGCAGGGGCAGGCCGAGAGGTGGTTGACGCCACGTCAGCTTAAGCCAGGAATGGTCGTTTCTGACAATGGCACCAACCTCCTCTCCGCCCTGCGACAGGGGCAGCTCACCCATGTGCCCTGCATGGCTCACGTCCTCAACCTGGTGGTGCAGCGGTTCTTGGGCAGGTTCCAGGCTTACAGGATGTCCTGAGGCAGGCCAGGAAAGTCTGTGTGCATTTCCGCCGATCTTATAATGCCAGTGCTCGGCTGACTGAGCTGCAAAAGGAGCTGAACCTGCCCAAGAACCGCCTAATATGTGACATGCCCACCAGGTGGAACTCAACGTTGGCCATGCTGCAGCGACTGCACACGCAGCAGAGGGCATCAATGAGTACCTTTGCGACTACGGCACCAGGACAGGGTCAGGGGAGCTTGGTTTTTTTCCCCACGTCAGTGGAGCATGATCAGGGATGCATGCACTGTCCTCTCACCATTTGAGGAGGCCACGAGGATGGTGAGCAGTGACAGTGCATGCATCAGTGACACTGTCCCTCTTGTCCACCTGTTGGAGCATACGCTGCGTGGGATAATGGACAGGGCACTTGAGGCAGAACAGAGGCAGGAAGAGGAGGACTTCCTTGCCTCTCAAGGCCCCCTTTATCCGGACAGTGTTCCTTCTGTCCCACCCATCACACAGGAAGAGGATGAGGAGGAGGAGGAGGAGGAGGATTGTGTGAGCATGGAGGTGGAGCCTGGCACTCAGCATCAGCAGCAGCAGTCTTTTAGGGATGATGTACAGTCCCAACAAACCAGTGGACTTGTACGTGGCTGGGAGGAGGTGGCTGGCGATCATGTCATCCTCAGTGACCCAGAAGACTCCGGACCGAATGCCTCAGCTAACCTACGCTGCATGGCCTCCCTGATCCTGCAAAGCCTGCGGAAGGATCCTCGTGTTCTTCGGATCAAGGAGAGGGACCATTACTGGCTGGCCACTCTCCTTGATCCGCGGTACAAGGGTAAGGTTGCGGACCTTATCTTGCCGTCGCAGAGGGAGCAGAGGATGAGACATCTCAGGGAGGCCTTGCAGAAAGGTCTGTGCAACGCGTTCCCAGAAACTGGGAGGCTACAAACTCCTGGTCCTGGGCGACGAGTTGCTGAGGCTTCGGTCAGTGGCAGAAGGAGCGGTGGGGAAGGTGGACGTCTGACCGATGCGTTCAGACAATTTTTTAGTCCGCAGCCCCAAGGTATGATCGGTTCCAGCAACCATCGCCAGCGTCTGATATACATGGTGCAGGAATACTTTGGGGCAAGGTCAGACTTGGACACCTTTCCCACCGAAAATCCTCTGGCTTACTGGGTCCTGAGGATGGATCACTGGCCAGAGCTTGCACAGTATGCAATTGAGCTACTGGCCTGTCCTGCCTCCAGCGTTCTTTCCGAACGCACATTCAGTGCTGCTGGAGGATTTGTGACTGATCATAGGGTGCGCCTGTCCACCGCCTCGGTTGATCGACTGACATTCATCAAAATGAATCAGTCTTGGATCACCACCAGCTACCAGGCACCTGAGGCGGATATAACCGAATAATTTTTAATGTCACATCCCTTCAAGACTGCCTATGCTGATGCTGAGTGACTGTCCTCTTATGTTCACTGACTATCCTCTTCCTCCTCCTCAATGATCCATGCCACCACACCAGTGCCTAAGGCACAATTTTTCAGCCCCTGTTTAACAGGGGCGGGTACTTACAATTTTTTAAAAAAAATGCTTCGCAACACGTGTGACTGCTGTGCTCCAAGTACAGTATCTGTGAGGGCCGGGTTGCAGTGTTGTGGCACCAGCACCAGTGCCTAAGGCACAATTTTTCAGCCCCTGTTTAACAGGGGCGGGTACTTACAATTTTTAAAAAAATGCTTCGCAACACGTGTGACTGCTGTGCTCCAAGTACAGTATCTGTGAGGGCCGGGTTGCAGTGTTGTGGCACCAGCACCAGTGCCTAAGGCACAATTTTTCAGCCCCTGTTTAACAGGGGCGTGTACTTCCAATTTTTTAAAAAAATGCTTCGCAACACGTGTGACTGCTGTGCTCCAAGTACAGTATCTGTGAGGGCCGGGTTGCAGTGTTGTGGCACCAGCACCAGTGCCTAAGGCACAATTTTCAGCCCCTGTTTAACAGGGGCGTGTACTTCCAATTTTTTAAAAAAATGCTTCGCAACACGTGTGACTGCTGTGCTCCAAGTACAGTCTCTGTGAGGGGTTGCAGTGTTGTGGCACCAGCACCAGTGCCTAAGGCACAATTTTTCAGCCCCTGTTTAACAGGGGCGGGTAATTACAAATCTTGATCTAATAGTTCACAGCAGGGCCCATTCCTGCGCCCACCAAGAGTAACTATGAGGGCCTGCAGTCTTGTGGCAACACCGTCCACCACCACCGCCAAAGGCCCAATTTTTCTGCCATGTTCATCAGGTGCTTGCAATTACAAATCTTGATCTAATAACTCACAGCAGGGCCCATTCCTGCGCCCACCAAGAGTAACTATGAGGGCCTACAGTCTTGTGGCAACACCGTCCACCACCACCGCCAAAGGCCCAATTTTTCTGCCCTGTTCATCAGGTGCTTGCAATTACAAATCTTGATCTAATAACTCACAGCAGGGCCCATTCCTGCGCCCACCAAGAGTAACTGTGAGAGCTTACAGTCTTGTGGCAAAACCGTCCTCCACCACCACCACCACCACCCCCAATTTTTCTGCCCTGTTCAACAGGTGCATGCAATTACAAATCTTGATCTATTAACTCACAGCAGGGCCCATTCCTGTGCCCACCAGTCTTGTGGCTACACCAACATCTAATAGGGCAAATTTCTGCAGAGTATATACGGGCCCCTACTTTCAAACATCCAACAAACGACTCCTACTTGCAAATGGAAAGAGAAAACAGGAAGTGAGAGGAAATCTACCCCTAGGACGGGAAATTCTATCCTGTTAGATTTAATTTGGGAAAAAGGTATCTCCTCTCTACTGATACTTTATCACCAATCCTTGTTTCAATTAAAACCCCACAAAAACATTTGTCATTGGGACGGAAAGTGAGGTGAAAACAGGAAGAGAGAGGAAATCTACCCCTAGGAAGGGGATGGAGCTACACTTCATAATGTACCTGTTCAGATTATACTTAAGAACAAACCTAATTTTTAAACCTTTTTTTCCTTTACAAATGCCATTTTGTGCAAGGACAGTTCTAAACACGGGAAACACATGCCACTTCACAGGCATACTTTAGACACCCCCCAGGTACCATATTTAAAGAAAATTTCACTTTTTTTTTTTCACTTTATGCATCATTAAAATGACTGCTCCCGAAAAAACATTTTTAAAAGTTCTTTTTGCATTGATATATGTCCCCTGGGGCAGGACCCGGGTACCTGTCATATCTGTCAGGATGGAGAGCGGAGAAACGGGCATCATTAAGGTTCTGGTGCGAACCGAACCCGGGGGTGTTCGGCTCATCCCTAGTCAGTATGTCAATTACCAGCACCTTTCTTTTCTGAATGGGATACAGAGCGTTCGTTCCCGATCGCTCTGTGACCTGTGATAACTGAGCAGAGTAACCTGTGTGTTACTCTGCTTCAGTTTATGAATGGACAGGAGCCGCTGTCTCCTCTCCATTCATTTTCAATGCAGAGAAAAGGAACTGGGGAATCTGTGTCCTCTGTCCCCTTCTCTGTCTCAAATGGGAGATGTCAGGGGTCTCTGTTTAGACCCCTGACATTTACCCAAAGCCCCCAACAGTGCTGATAAAAAAAATAAAGACAGACAATCCTGGGAGAGCTGGAGGGGAGGGGAGGGGGGTGTGAATTGTGAACTTTTTACACAGGATGTGCCTGTCTCAGGCTAGTGCATGAGATATGTAAATAACCTGCCACTCCAAGCAAGGGGGAGGATTTGACAAAAGTTTTTTCTGTTTGTCAAGATTTATCTCACTGAACAATAAAAGAGAATTGCTCAGAGCTGGATTAACACGGTGTGGCAAGACTGGGCACAGATGATTGGAAATCTCATTCTCTACATTGTGCCATCACTTTAAGTGGTTGATAAACAGACACAAGACCAAAAATGTAATATGTTGCAGTTTACCAGACCATATTTACTATCCACTGCCCATCATGTTAGGTTAAATCTAGGATGGTAATAAAACTGTAAGGCCCCTTTCACACTGGAGCGGTGTGCTTGCAGGACGCTGAAAAATGTCCTGCAAGCCGCATCTTTGGTGCGCTGTAGGAGCGGTGTATTTACCGCTCCTAAAGCGCCCCCTCTCATTAATAACAATGGGGCAGCACTCCGCTCCAGCGGCGCTTTGCGGGCGGTATTAACCCTTTTTTGTCCGCTCGCGGGGGGTAAAACCGCCCCGCTAGCGGCCGAAATGTGCCGATAAAATGACGGTAAAGCAGCGCTAAATATAGTAATGGACTCTTACTAGAACATGAGGACTCTACAGAGTCAAATCAGCATAAATATGACAATCCCATCAAGCAAGGATCCGGTTCATATTGTTTGGCTGGAGTTCAGCAGTATATCTCGTGGATCCAATCAATGGCAACATCAATGATGACCATAAATGCATTAAATTTCATATAAAATCTAAATGGAAGAATCAAAATTGTATCAGAGGCTAAAGTTTTAAAGGCCAGAATGTAAAACACGGGACATACATAATGACCAAAAAACTTCAAATTTGGATTGAACACTCCCTTTCTACTGCATGCAGGGTGATATGTAACATGTAGCGTATGCAACATTTTTGTTTATAGGCACCCCTGATGGGTGTGTTTGCCTGTGAATGTGCGCATATGTGGGGCAAACTAAAACTTTATTTATATTGCATAGCAGATGAAAAAAAAAACTATGTGATATAAACTTTTTGTGACAGGTTCTCACCTCCCTACCACTGAAGTTAATGGAGTACAGATGATGCTCCATTAGCTTCTTCCCTAGGGAAAGTGACACCTGAAACTGGAAGTGACACTGTACTTGACACTTCCTGGTTCTCTGCAACTAGGGGAGATCAGAGAATAGATGTCCACTGGTCTTACTAATCCTCCACCCAGCAACACCTGCCATGGAGGTTTTGGACCCGTAGGTGGGACAGTGGAGCCCAGGAAGCAGCATGGCATAACAGTCCCGGGGGTCACAAAAAGCCGATAGTCAGCTAGTGGAGTGTCACCTCCCTCTCCGACATTTGACATACGTCTATGGCAGTAAAAGGATTAATCTACTGGGACTCCTTGTCTGCATAGCCTATTTTACTCAAAAAGTGAACTTAGCCTTTAAGTGCAGGGGGCAGGACTTAGTATGGGGAGGGGCATAATTTATGTAGCACTTATCCTCTGAGGAGCCAGTGATATATGGGTTCCCTGATTCCGGATGACCATTCTGGAAATACCACCAATGCTGTATACATAATATTTATTTGGGCTGCACAAACAACAAAGGCAACAACAGTAAATATAGTTACAAATGAAGACAAAATGACACGTTACAATGACTATATTAAGCAATCAGGTTTTACCGAACCCGAACAACACTGGCTACCCAAGACCTGACGCAAGGGGATAAAATTCACACCTCCTGGGTCCTAAGCTAAAGGCGAGCCCTAAACATGGGTGACACTCCTTTCAAGGCTTAAAGTCCCTGTCACTCTATAACTCCCCCCACTCAGCACTGCTTGCCAGAATTTAAAGAGACCAGCCCAGTGCTACACTTAGTACTGGGAGGATCAGGGTTTAATACTAGGAGGGGTAGGGCCAGAAGATGCAAGGCTTACTACTGGGAGGAGCTGGACTTAGTACAGAAAAAGGCAGGGTTTAGAACTGGGGGGTAGGGATCAGTACTGGAAAGGGTGGGGGTTACTATCGGAAAGGTATACGACTCAATAATGGGAAAAGGAGGGCTCAGTACTGTGATTGGCATGGTTTAGTACTGGGAGGGGTAGGACTCAATAATGCATACCTCCCAACTGTCCCTGATTTGGAGGGACTGTCCCTGATTTGGAACAATGTCCCTCTGTCCCTCATTGCTTCTGTCAGAGATGAGCTTGCGTCCACCTTCAGTTCCTTTAGAACGCTTATTGACAAGCTCCAGACTCCAGCTGAGGGTCTGTCTTCATAGAAGACTGCGATCAGCACTCCGCAGCAGGCGGACAGTGAAGACTCTGAGGCTGAGGTCAGATCTACCCATTCATCTCCAGAAGAATCAGGGTCAGATATAGAGCCCAGTGATAGAGAATCCACTCAGAGCTCGAGATTTAAGTTATCTGTAGAGGATGTGGATGACTTATTGAAGGCTATCTATACTACTCTTGAATTGAAAGAGGAGGAGGTTCAGTTATCCAAACATGATCTTATGTATAAAGGATTGCATAAGAAAAAATATAGAGTTTTTCCAGTCCATAGTTCATTGATTGATACTATCAAACTGGAATGGTATAATCCTGAGAGAAAAACATTCTTCTCTAGTAACCTAAAAAGGAGGTTTCCTTTTGATGAGAACACTGTGCAGCCGTGGAATAAGAATCCCAGGTTGGACGCACCTCTTTCAAAGGTTTAAAAAAACTCGGACCTAGCGTTCGATGATATGGGCACGCTTAAGGATCCGATGGACAAGAGAGGGGAAATCCTTCTCCACAGAGCCTGGGACTCTGCGGTTGGGAACCTCAAACCAGCTCTGGCCTCCATTTGTGTGGCCAGAAATCTGGAGGTTTGGTTGACTCAGATTCAGACACATCTGTCAGCAGGTACCTCCAGAGAGCAGATTTTGAAGTCTTCTTCTCTCCTCTTTCAGGCAGTAGGTTTTTTGAAGGATTCTTCCGCAGAGTCAGTGAGAATGTCAGCCAGGACTTCGGCTTTAGTTAACTCGGCCAGGAGAAGCCTTTGGCTTAAAACCTGGTCAGGGGACTCAGCCTCCAAGTTGCGCCTTTGTGGACTTCCCTTAACAGGCGATCATCTATTTGGCCCAGAACTGCAGGAGGCACTGGAATGCACAGCCGACAGGAAGAAGGCATTTCCAGAGAAAAAGAGAATCCCGACAGCCAGAAAGTTTTTTCCCGGCCAAGGCAGGCAACAGGGTCCTAAAGAAAAGGACAGCAGGCCAAAAAAATATTGGACAGGGCACAAAGGCAGAGGCAAAATGGGGGTACTGTTTAACCCTCCTCAACAGCCCGCCAAACCGCAGTGACTTGTGTTCCCTGGTGGGAGTAAGATTGAGGGCCCTCTTCCCACAGTGGGCAGCAGTCACTTCAAGTCCCTTCATCCTGGTCCTTGTGACCAATGGGTACAGGCTGGAATTTGCCCACCAACCACCAGAGCGGTTTTTGGTCACCTTTCCTCCCCAAGATGGAGAGAAAGCGAAGGCTCTGGGTCTCCAAATCGGAGACTTATTGGATCAAAAAGTCCTGATTCCTGTTTCCCAGTCAGATCAGGGTAAGGGGTTCTACTCCCATGTATTTGTTGTCAAAAAGCCATCAGGAAAGTTTCGACTTATCCTGAATCTTCGGAATTTAAACAATTCAATCAGATACAAACATTTCCGTATGGAGACGGTTTTCACCATCAAAAACCTGCTCTATCCAAACTTTTTCATAACCACATTGGACTTAAGGGATGCCTATCTTCACATCCCTATCCATCCAGCCTTCCAGACATTTTTGAGATTAGCAGTAAAGATGAATACAGGGACTCGACACTTTCAATTTAAAGCCCTCCCCTTCGGTCTTTCCTCAGCCCCACGCATTTTCACGAAGGTGTTGGGGGAAGCACTGGCTCCGCTAAGGTTAAAGGCGATAACTGTTATCCCTTACTTGGAGGACCTCCTGGTGGTGGCAGAGTCATACCAGAAGCTGTCAGAGGATCTCCAGGCTGTACGATCCTTAGGCTGGTTGATAAACATAGAAAAGTCGTCCTTAATTCCAGACCAGAAGGTGATATACCTGGGTTACGACTTTTGCTCAGTGGATCAAAGGGTTTTTCTTCCTCAGGAGAAGAATACAAAAATGATCCAAACTATGTCAGCATTGCAGACCAACCAGTCGGTCTCTCTGAGACAGGTTTCGAGGGCAGTGGGTCTGATGACCTCATGTTTTCCTGCAGTACCATGAGCGAGACTTCATCAACGTCCATTACAACTGTTCCTATTAAGAAACTGGGACGGGGACGCAAGGTCCCTGGAGTCAAGGGTCTGGCTTCCCGCCAGGGTAAAAAGAAGCCTGTGTGGTGGATAACAAGCCAGCACCTAGCAGGAGGTCTCTTATGGTCCATTCCCATATCCCAAAGGATTACTACGAATGCGAGTACCAGGGGATGGGGTGCCCCCCTCAGCAATGCAATGGCACAGGGAGAGTGGTCGTTGAGGAAGGCAAAGGCTTCTTCCAATCAAAGAGAGCTGTTAGCAGTTCAGAGAGCCCTGCAGTCTTTTCAGATGGAGATCAGGGGCCACAATCTCCAAATTCTGTCAGACAATATCACGACAGTCGCGTACCTCAACAAGCAGCGGGGCACGAGAAGCCGGATACTTCAGTCAATTGACCAGGAGATCCTAGTATGGGCAGAAGGGAATCTAGCTTCAGTTTCAGCTGTGCACCCATAAGGGACACACAATTGTCTAGCAGATTACCCCAGCTGCTACCGGGTAGATCAAGACAACTGGTCCCTTCATCCCAAAGTCTTTGCAGATCTCACCAGCAGATGGGGATATCCAGAATAACCGCAAGATGGAAATGTTCTTTTCCGTGAACCCAGCAGACCAATCCTTGGGGATCGATGAGATGGCAAACCCATGGCCTTTCGGCCTATGTTATGCCTTCCCGCCGATCAGACTTATTCCGGAAGTCCTCCGGAAGTTTCTTCTAGAAGAAACGGATCTCATTCTAATTGCCCTGTTTTGGCCCAAGAGACCATGGTTTTCCCTGCTACAAACTCTAGTTTCAGAGCCTCCGCTGAGTCTTCATAAGAGAGAAGACTTATTGTTGCAGGGTCCAGTATCTCACCCCCAGGTGATTTCCTTAAGATTGTCGGCTTGGTATCTGAAGAGAAGATACTGAGTGCCCAGGGGTTCTCTGACAAGGTAGTCAGGACTCTGGTAAACTGCACAAAAACAGTCACCAGAGCCATATATTCCAAGGTTTGGAAAAAGTTGAATTCATGGTTATCGGAGAATCAGAGATTAACTCACGATATTCCTGCAATTTTGGAATTTTTTCAAGAGAGGGTCGACATGGGTCTTTCTGTGAGTACCTTAAAAGTACAGGCAGCTATTAGTGTTTTCCTCCAGTCTTCTCTCCTGGAAAATCCCACTATAGCCAGATTTTTCAAATCAATTTCAAGGGCCAGGCCAGTAGTGGTGAGATATTGTCCATCTTGGGACCTGTCCCTGGTGCTTCAAGCTTTGTGTCAGGAATGGATCCGTCCGCTGGTAAGACCCATCATTTGGCGTGCAGTACTGTGGTCCACCAGCAGGTGTCTCCTGGCAGTTTATAACTGTCAGGAGAGGCCTTCCCTGCTGGGATATCATCTTTGGGCCGCAGTACTGACGTCCACCAGCGGATGGATCCTGGCAGTGTGGAGCAGACAGCTCTTTCTGCGCTCAGCTGTCACATGAGGCCAATCACTGGCAGATTATAAATACCGGGCCAGCCCTCACACACTTGCCTTGGTATCGCTCTTCCATGTGCCCTGAACCTGTGACCTGTGACCTGAGACCTGTAACCTGCCCATCCTGATCCTGATCCTGTGTTCCTGTGTTCCTGCTCCTTGTTGCCTTTCCCATCCTTAGTTCCCTCTCCCATCCTGCCCTTGTTCATCTGCTGATCTCCCGTGCATGACCCTGGCTTGGCTAATTGTTTGTGATTCTGGACTTCCCTTGTTATCTCTTGATCTTTCCGTGTATGACCCTGGCCTGGCTGACGTGTTGATTTCGGTACTTCCCTGTGCCTGTACATATTTATCTGTTGTCTGTGGGTTTCTGTTTGTGGCTCAGCACTGTTGTATTTTGGGGTGTTTGCTTATTTATATATTTATATCACTTATCTCAATAAACGTTAATCTTATTTACTTTTACTTGCGTTTTGGGTTTCTCCTTTGCAGTCCACATAATCTGGTCTCACCTGTTCATGACACTTTGGTTGAATTTCCGTTTGAGCCCCTTGAGGATATTTCTGTTAAACTACTTACATTAAAAGTTGTTTTTCTTGTAGCTATTACCTCAGCTCGTAGGGTAAGTGAGTTGCAGGCCATGTCAGTTAGGGAGCCTTTCCTCACCATTTTTGAGGATAGAGTCGTTTTAAGAACTGATCCAGGTTTTTTGCCCAAGGTGGCCAGTACATTCCACCGAACTCAGGATATTGTACTGCCATCCTTTTGTAGTTTGCCGCAGGGCGACCAAGAAAGAAAGTTTAGTTTCTTAGAAGTAAGAAGGAACCTCCTTATCTATCTTGAGGTCACCAAGACCTTTAGGAAAACGGATGCCTTGTTTGTCCCATTTTCGGGAACACAAGGGAAATAGTGCATCTAAAGCCACATTAGCCAGGTGGATAAAGCAAGTTATCTCTGAAGCTTACAAAATTAGGGAGGTTCCTCCACCTTTTGTTACTGCGCACTCAACTAGAGCCTTATCTTCGTCTTGGGCTGAGAGGGCTGTGCCTCACCGCAGCAAATTTGCAGGGCTGCCACATGGTCCAGTTACTCGACCTTTGTTAAAAATTATCACCTGGATCTCCTATCAGCTCAGGAGCAGGCGTTTTGTCATAAGGTCCTGCAGGCAGTTGTCCCTCCCTAGACTGGCAACTTCTTGCTCATCGTCTCATGTGCTGTCCTGGAAGACGTTTTGAAAAAAGCTGAGTTAGCCTTACCGGTAACTCCTTTTCTGAGAGTCTTCCAGGACAGCCAGATTCCCACACGGTTTTGTTTAAGTTATGTTTATTATGCATATGTTTTGCAGGGACATCCTACGGTTCTTGAGTAGACTGACATGGAGCCTGGAGGACCGCCCCTTTATCTGGTGGGGGTAACGTGTTTCCTGTCCTGGTAGGAGGAGCCCTAGGTCTCATGGGCTGTCCTGGAAGACACTCAGAAAAGGAGTTACCGGTAAGTCTAATGCAGGCCATACATGGTCGAATTTTGAACGAATTTTCTTTTCAAAATCAGAAAGTTTTTTTTTTTTTGTGATCCGATGGTGCCACCATTGATTTTCGAAATTCGGCCGACCGAGCCTTCAATTTCACCTCATGTTGCTACAGAAAATAATTTTCTTTTCTGGGAATCTTCTTTTCGCTCCGTGAATTTTCTTTTCTTATTACATTTCTCGCACAATTATCCCATCATTGATTAGAAAATCGGTCGTTTTTCAAAAAATTTCCAACATGTCCGATTCCTCAAATTTGATTTCTGAACGAAAATCGGCTGTTACTGCAGCCCACTAATGGTGCGAAATTCATACGAAAATTCTTAGATATGATTTTCGAAAGAAAATTCTTTCGAAATTTGAACCGTGTATGGCCGGCATAACTCAGCTTTTTTTTAGCAGAATGGTTTGGCCAACTGACTAAAGTAAATATACCACCACTTGGGGGAGGTGTATATAACCAGCACTTAATGAGAAAAGTATGACCCCAGATTAGTAACCACATCTTAATTATTCTCTGTTAAATTTCTGTGATGCCACCAGCAACAGTGACCAAATTAGATGAGGCATGGAACTCCCCACAGACTATCCCACCTGGGGCATTACCAGCACCTGGGTATATTATGATGAGGGTGCAGATTATCCCATTAGCTCCTCCAGAATTGTTCTACCAAGGCATTTACAACATTCAAATGGCTCCTATAGTGCAATGAAAAAGGCCTCAATTGGATCACTAACCAAAATGATGTTCCGTTGTACAATGGGTAAGGCAGGGCAAAATGGGCAGCTGTCCTGGGCCCTGTCATTGTTGTGGGGCCCAAAGCAGCTGCCTCATAATTCCCTTGTCCCTTGAAGTTCTAGTCTTGTGCTGTGTCCCGATATCTCAAGTGCTGGTACTAATGCTGCCCAGCTATGCTCTATTGTTGTGTACAGATGACTCACCTGCAGACCCTGTGTTTACATGTAAATAACTGGCATTTATATGTAAATAGCGGTGGCATTCATATGTATATCATGTCCCACTGCAGTGAGGAAATGATGTGCTGTATCCTCTAGCAACCAATCAGTGAGCAGTATTACTGTACAGTAATCTCTAGCAACCAATTAACAAGCAGAAATCATTTGCTGTAACCTCTAGCGACTAATCAGTGAGCCGTAATGTGTACTGTAACCTCTAGAAACCAGTCAGTAAGCAGTAATGATATGCTGCAACCGCTGTCAACTAATCACAATTGCTGCCTGATCTGATACATTAAACTGATTTTAAGTCTAGTTGCTATTTATTGTATGTCTCAGAGCAAGTGGAGAGTGAAATTGCATGGGGGGGAGAAGATTTTTGCCCAGGGTCCAATCAATATTAAAGACGGCCCTGGGGTAACCCCAATAATTTCCAGCTGTAACCACTGGCTCCACCAGTATTTAATGAGGACACCACTGCAAGCCACAAATGTGAATTTTGCTGGAGCGCCTATACTCTACCATGCTACTCTAACTTCTATTATACCTGGATTCGTAAAAGTAAATCTGTGCGCAGAGGTCAGCTTCTAACATGACCTCACCCTCTGCCCCATTTGGTGTTGGCTGGGCTCCTTCCTCAAAGAGAAGGTAAAAAAGAGAAGTTGTATGAGAAGAAGTGTTTCAAAAATTTACTGTGGTAAAAAATAAGTTAAGGATAATTTTTTAATGAAAATATTTTAAGTACTTGAATTTTACTTAATATAAGCCCTTTGCAATCCACTGTGTATTGCTTGTCAGAGGGGCGGTAGGGACTGCCGCCATTGTGAACCTAGCCTAAAATAGCAAGGCATAAATAAGGACAACAAATATAAAAAGTAGAATGTAGTACCAGATACAGTTAGTAGGTACGGTAGTTATAATAAAAATAATACATCTAAAATGCAATAATGTATGCAAAACGTAATAATTGTAGCACTGCCCGCTCTGTTTTTTTTTTTTTTGATAATGCATGTTCTCTTATGCCGCTATGACCCTGTGAACTCTCCACTGACACTCTAGGTGCAGACATGTGTATACCTTTAAATGACACACAGACACAAAGCAAATAGTTTCAACTCTCTCTGGCTTTACTTATTTGAGATGAGAGATTTAAACGAGAATTATTCAGCCAAATCCTGGGTTCAGCCAAGACTAGGTTAAAATAACACTTGCAGCAATAACAATTAGCAATGACACGTGAATGAAACAATATACACAATCACCATGGGATATTGTAGGAAAGCT
This sequence comes from Lithobates sylvaticus, assembly GCA_028564925.1. Taxonomy (NCBI): domain Eukaryota; kingdom Metazoa; phylum Chordata; class Amphibia; order Anura; family Ranidae; genus Lithobates; species Lithobates sylvaticus. Next base: position 176,616,347 of record CM053038.1, read on the forward strand.
ATCAATGGATATAAGGAAATATGTCAATTTGGGTTTTGCAACGCCCCGGCCACGTTTCAACACCTAGTCAATGACATTGTCCGTGAGTACCTAGATAACTTTGTGATTGCCTATCTTGATGATATTTTGATCTTCTCCACCACAGTAGATTTACACCGCATCCATGTAAAGAAAGTACTCTCAGTTCTCAGGAAACATGGTCTGTTCCTAAAGGGGGAGAAGTGTGAGTTCTTTGGGTTCATCATCTCCACGAAAGGGGTCGCGATGGACCCTCAAAAGGTTAAAGCTATCGAGGAGTCGCCAGCCCCTTCAGATAAAAAGGGGATCCAGCGATTCGTTGGCTTTGACAATTTTTATCGCAGGTTCATTAAAGGATTCTCTTCTATCATCTCTCCCATTACCCAACTCACCCACCAGCAGGTCAAGTTTCAATGGTCCCAGGAAGCCCAGGAAGCTTTTGACAAGTTAAAGAGACTTTTTATATTAGCTCCCATACTTCAACACCCTGATCCAGCCCTGCCATATGTACTGGAGGTAGACGCCTCAGAATCAGCAACAGGAGCAATCCTGTCCCAGCGGAGTGGCCCGAAGGCACTTCTCTATCCAGTTGCCTTTGCCTCTCGTAAATTAGGCCCACCTGAAAGAAACTATAACGTTGGTGACCGGGAACTACTGGTCATAAAATTTGCTCTGGAGGAATGAAGAGACTTACTAGAGGGTGCGTCCACACCCATCATGATTTTTACGGACCATAAGAACCTGGAGTATCTCCGAACAGCCAAGCGTCTTAGACCCCGACAAGCCCGATGGGCATTATTGTTCTCCAGGTTCAATTTTCACATCTCCTACCGACCTGAGTCAAAAAATGGGAAAGCAGACGCACTCGCCCGAATGTTCCCAGAAGTCAACGAGTCAAAAGAGCCCCGGGACCATCTTATCCCCGCATAACCTCTTCCATCTCATCCAACCCAAACTCAAATCTGACATTAAACCGGCATCCAGTCAGTGTACGGAACCCGAAGTACCCCCTTGGAAAAAAGAGATGATTTGCTGTGGGTCCAAAATAAATTATTTGTTACTCCTCCAGTGAGACTACAAGTTCTACAGACCTTCCATGATCATAAGATGGCAGGGCACTTCAGAATCAAGAAAACTTCAGAATTGGTTCACTGTTCCTTCTGGTGGCTGGGTTGGAGACAGGACAATGTCCAATCCTGTATTACTTGTCAGCATAACAAAGGGTCAAACACTAAGACTTGGGGGCTCCTAAGACCTTTACCTATTCCTGAACAACCATGGAGGGAGGTCTCTATGGACTTCATTGTCGACCTGCCTCCCTCTGAAAGATTTACTAATTACGGTTTCTGAATTTAAGACCTTTCTGGGCCTATCCCTCCCCATGGGCATAACTAAAAAGAGTGAGTTATGGTCATATCTGACCCAACTCACCATATGCCCGTGTTCTCTGCCTCTATGGCCAGGGCACGATACAAGCAGATCTTGCAGTTCATGCACTTCAACGACATGAACTCTGTCGTCCTTGGGGTGACCCTGGATACACTCAGCTCTACAAAATTCGGCCCCTTGTAAACCACTTCAACCAATGGTTTGCAGCCTTGTTTACTCCCCATCGAGTTGTCTGCATTGATGAGCCCCTGATTAAGTTTTCTGGCTGCTTATCTTTCAAACAGTATCTTCCCAGCAAGCGTACCAGATATGGGGTCAAGATGTATAAGCTCTGTGACAGGGCCACAGGCTATACATATAGTTTTATGGTTTACAAGGGAAGAAATAGTCACATAGAGCCGGAGAACTGCCCAGATTACATAGGGAGCGCTGGTAAGATTGTGTGGGACTTGGTGTCACCCTTATTCGGAAAGGGGTACCACTTATATGTGGACAATTATTACACGAGCGTGCCACTTTTTAGTCACTTGTTTGATCACGGAATTGGTGCATGTGGCACCGTGCGATTTAATCACTGGGGCTTACCCCAGCGGCTTTTAGATTCCCATCTTAGGCTGGGGGAGAGAGCCTGCTTGAAGTGTAATAATTTGCTCGTGGTAAAGTGGAGGGATAATCGGAATGTTTTCGTTCTGTCCTCCCTTCACGCAGACATGGCGGCCCAAATTCCTACGGCGACTGGTGTTAGAGAAACCTCTGTGTCCACGAATATAACCTTAATATGGGAGGGGTGGACCTCAACATCCAGTTGTTGGCGCCATACCTAATTGCCGGTACAAAAAAGTGTCTGTATACTTATTTCAATTGTCTCTGCTGAATGCTTATGTGCTATACAAAACTTCAGGACGAATTGGATCCTTCCTTAAATTCCAGGAAGAGATCGTCACAGCCCTTCTGTTTCCAGACAGTGCTGTGGCCCAACTTCCCAATCCAAATGCAGTAAGCCAGCTGCATGAGAGGCATTTCCCTTATGTCCTCCCTGGTACCCCTACCCAAAGAAACACCAAAGAAAATGTTGTGTCTATAGAAAGCGTGGATATAGGCATGACACCTGCTATTATTATCCCTCCTGTCCTGACAATCCTGGTCTTTGCATTGGTGAATGTTTTGAACGCTACCACACACTAGTAGGGTATTAGTGTAGGACACACATTCACAGGGTCTCCAAAGATGCCACAAAATTTTGGGAGACCCGAACCGTTACCATTAACGTTAAAGTGTGAAAATAAATAAATAAATAAATAAATAAAAGTAAAAAAGAAAAAAAAAACAATATAAAATAAAAAAAACAAAAATAGTCTTCACTTTATTGTTCTGTCTCTCTATTCGCTCTCTATTGTTCTGCTCTTTTTGTACTGTATTCTACAATGCAATGTTTTATTGTTACTATGTATTATCATGTTTGCTTTTCAGGTATGTAATTCTTTTATACTTTAATGTTTACTGTGTTTTATTGTTAACCATTTTTTTGTTTTCAGGTATGCCATTCAGCTGCAGCACAGGTTTATTTATCTTGACACAACAGCGTTTGCTCCCACGATATGTAAAGACGTGACTCCAGCGCTGTCGGAGATGATTTTACCACCACAGTTAAAAAAAAGAGCATATATGCTGATGCATGGGGGCAGGGGTGGAGGAGTGATTTGCTCCTAACATTAAGGGCGGATTGCCCCATGCTTTGGCATATAATTTTAGGCACAGATTGCGTTAAAAAAAAAATTATTTTTACTATGTTTTATTGTATTTTCTTTGCAGGCATGTTGTTGTATTGTTAACCATCATTTGCTTAGCAGGTGTGCCATTCAGCTGCAGCACTGATTTATTTATCTTGACATCAACAGCGTTTGCTCCCACGATACGTAAATCAGCGACTCCAGCGCTGTAGAAGGTGATTTCACCACCACAGTTTTAAAAAAAAAAAATGGTGCATGTATGTCTATCATTAGAAGTGGGTGGATGAAGGGCGATATTCTAATGGTGGGCATACCCACCGATCAATCTCTTTTTTTGTTCAACCCACAGGCTGCATGAAAAAAAAGAACATTACAATGTATGCCCAACAAGGACCAGCAACGTACTGGTATGTTGCTGGACTTTGAGTGGTTATACCAGAACGATGCCTGCAGGTTTAGGTATCATCTTGGTATCATTCTTTTCAGCTAGCGGTTTGCTTTCATGTAAAAGCAATCCTAGCAGCTAATTAGCCTCTAGACTGCTTTTATAAGCAGTGGGAAGTGAATGTCCCCCCCGCCCTCAAGAGAAGCAGCAGAATGTATTTTGGGGTGTAATTCCACATATAACCATGGCATGTGTGAGCAATATATCATTTAGTGACAACTTTGTACTATGTTTTTTTTTTTTGTCATTTTTTAATCACTTGTGACAAAAAAATAAAATATTCAATTGGCTCAACATGCCTCTCAGCAATTTCCTTGGGGTGTCTACTTTGCAAAATGGGGTCATTAGTTTGGGGGGGGGGGGGTTGTACTGCCCTGCCATTTTAGCACCTTAAGCAATGAGTTAGGTAGTCATAAACTAGAGGCTGCTTAAATTCCAGAAAATGTACCCTAGTTTGTAGATGCTATGACATTTTTTTTTACCAAAGACATGTAGCTGAATACATTTTGGCCTAAATGTATGACTAAAATTGAGTTTATTAAATTTTCTTATAACAAAAATTAGAAAATATCATTTTTTTTTAAATCTTCTGTCTTTTTCCATTTATATTGCAAAAATGTAAAATCGCAGAGGCAATCAAATACTATCAAAAGGAAGCTCTACTAATTTGGGTACAGCATTGCATAACCGCGCAATTACCAGTTAAAGCAGCGCAGTGCCAAATTGTAAAAAGTGCTCTGGTCATTGAGCAGCCAAATACTCCGGGGCTGAAGTGGTTATTGTATTTAGTTACATTTTATTTTACTAATGGTTAAAAATCAGCTATTTGTATTTTTATGTATTTTGTGTAGTGGCCATAACCCTCGATGGGGCGGCCTTGAATTTTGGGATTACCGGTTACCTTCGCTCGGCTTGTTCCTCCAGGTCTAGGGGTTCCCAGAGTTAGTACCCAACGACTTTGCACGCTGACACCATAAAAGTCCTTTTGAAAGGTTTTTATTTGCAGGGATAACATCCAACAGACACAGTCTCATGTGGGAACAGAGGGCAAGGGTGAATGAAACTCAGGCACCTTGAACTGCTAAGTATATGAAAGTCTCTATTCACCAACCCAGAGAGTAGCCACTCGCAGCTGGGCGATTCAAAGCTGGACAAATCTCTAGCCAGAGATTATGGCAGTCAGCCCTTAAATTACAGAATTTGCAAAGTCTCTGAACCTGAATTAACACAGCACTCAGAAAAAAAACAGGAACTTTTCCTCAGTACCTGGAACGTTATACGTCTCCTTGGCAGTATTGGGGAAGCGTGGATTCTCTAGTGTCCTTGACAACCCAGCAACCAGGCACTTCTCAGAATGCCAGCTCGTTGGCCCTCCTGCGAAGAGTCCTCCCCCGGTCGCTTACACGAGCTGCAGTGCCCCTCCAAGTTGAGAGCGCACCCGGACCAGCCGGTTCCGAGACTCGGGAACAGATGGATCCTTGCACCAGACCAAGCGGGTCTGTGGGGCTTGTTAAACTAAGCATGTTGCGCGGCGGCACACACTCCCCTGACCAGGACCCCTCGCGGGGCTACCCCGGTCCAGATCCAGGAACAGGCAGCTATGGCCTAACAAACCTCGAACACGTGACTCCAGCATCTTAAGTACCCTTCCCCAGACTCCTCAGCGGGGCCAAACGCACCCACTGATTGGCTCAGAGTAATGCCCGTACCCAAACGTCCAACCAGGCCTGGTTCTGAGCCTGTCATGTGCACCTCACTGCACACATGATCAGGCAGAACCCCAACACAGCCCAGCCAAACTTTCCCTATCCAATTAGCTCTCAGAACCTCTTTACTGTTCTGAGAGACAAAAATAACAAAATTTACAACATAGCGGACACCTTGAAAAAGTGTCACCGCTACATTTGTAAATGATTGAAACCACACTTCTAAGGCCACATCTGTATAATGTTTAACCCAGAAGAGGAGAGGAATAAAGGGGCAGAGGCCCTCGTTCAGACTTTTCAGGCAATGGACAAAAGTATAGTAAAACGAATGTTATTAAAGTGGTGTTGCCACCACAAAAAAAAATTTGTCTTAAAAATCATTAAAAAAAAAAAAAATTATTGGAAAAAATTTTTTTTTTTTTACTCACCTCTAAATGCCTGTTGCTAGGGGGTCCCTCGTAGTCTGCCACCTTCATTGCCCGGGCAATGACATCACTTCCTGTAGGTGCCGCACAGTCTTCTGGGACCTGTCATGTGTCCCAGATGAGTGAGCGTCGAATCACGACTCACGGCGCCGCTCGCGCATGCGCAGTGTGTGCCCGGCTGTGAAGACACAGCCGGGTGCCCACATTAAGAATGCCGGCGCCGCGAGCGGAGCGGGGAATGAGGGGGGGTCTCGTTCCCCCGCATCGCTGGACCCCGGGACAGGTAAGTGTCCGATTATTAAAAGTCAGCAGCTGCAGTATTTGTAGCTGCTGACTTTTAATTTTTTTTTTTTTGTGGGCCCTCCACTTTAACAACAAGATTACAACAAAATATTGTTGTTTATTAAAATATTTGTTTTACTATACTTTTGTCCATTGCCTGAAAAGTCCGGGCCTCTACCCCCTGTATTCTTATTTATTTACTTTAGGCATTAGAATGCATTTATTTCACTCTGATGTCACTTTTCTAACTTTTTTCCTATGGAGGTTTTGGTTACTTGAACTTTCTATGACTTGTTTACCAGCCGGGGATAGTTATATTAATAAGACACACTTTGACTTTGTTTTCTTGGAATGACAATAGGGAAACGCTTAATTGGCAGAGAGGCTGGGGAATGCAAGAGATGCTAATTTTCTACACCCTCTGGAATAATCCGAAGAAAAACATTAGGCACGCGTCACCAGTCCCACCTGACACAATTTTTATTATTATCATAATTGACGGGAGGAACTGAGGTTCGCGCACCTGAGATCTACGTCTTGGGAGTCTTGATGAAGAGACTGAGGGACAAGTGTAAAGTAATTTGTAATTACAGAAAAAAATAGACAGAACAGAAGCTTTGGGATCTTTCATCATAGCAAGCACAGATCTCTCGAGGCCTAGAAAAATCTGTGAAGCCAGAGCTAGAGTTACTGTTTCTTCAGCACTGCTTTAATTCTAATGTATCATTATGTACAGTTTGCTTCCCTTGCCTATGTATCTTTTTAATAAACTGAACTTGTCTTATTCACTTATCTGGACATTGAGATGTCTTTTAGTGTCCATGACATCCCTCCGAATATTATTTAGAGATCAATAAAAGACACAAAAATATAAGAAAGAAATATAATTAATAGTATTAATTTTAATGCTGTTTTAGGAATACCCCTAGCTCATTTTATATTAATTTTTATTACAAAAGGCAATGGCCAAAAACATTCTAATGCTAACATTTTATGTGAATTTAAATAATTTTTCCTATTGAGAAAAGAGTAACAAGAGTGTATAATACACTTTAAAATGGGATCCCCCCACCCTGCAAAGCCAGGCACACCGAATTTTCACAGGCACTCTCGAGTCAGAGAACAGTCCGTGACTTTGTTTTTGTTATTTATTGAAGATAATAACTTGAATAGGCATGTGAGATTGTGGGAAGCCCATTTGACTTCAACAATAACTTCAGGGATAACTCTTCCTATAGACAGTCTCTATATACAGCTCCACTTCTTCCAGCACACACTTGCTTGCAGAACCTAGCTGGAACACTGAGAATATCTGACATTCACTCAGTCAGATAAAAAGCAATGGCCCATTACAGGCAGGAACCCAAGGCCCCTTGGTTGTGTAGCTTGTATTACTCTTGTAGCTACTGATCCCAGCACCACCCCTTCAGGCACTGCCAACTCTTCTGGCTGCAGCTGCCCCTTTCACTAGCCCTCCAGGCTAACTTCTTCCCACAGTCCTCCAGAGAGACACTCACCAGCTCACCAGAAGATCTCCCAGGTGTGCCGACCTGCTGCTGTCCTCTCTCCTTGCTCCTGTGCCTCCAGGAAGGGCTTTTTCTGTGTTTTGGCAGGATCCTTCCAGCACCTCAGCCTTAGGCCTGAGGTCAACCCCCCAGGCTAGGGGGCACTCTCAAGGGCCACCAACAGCCTCCTCAGCACTCCATCTTCCACCCGACAGCTCCTCCCTGGAATGACTATTTATGAGGTGGCCTGCCCCCTGCCAGCCCTTCACTGAGGATTGGCTGAGGCCCTCATAAGTATTTCAAGCTGCTCCTCCTACCCTCCACCCACTATGTCTTGAACATTCTCCAATGTCCCAGAAAACAGGGGAAGGTACCAGAGAAGCTGCTAAGATGAGTCACCCATCCCTGAGTCACTGAACCCTGACCCAGATTCCCAGCTCTGGTTTAGCCCTGAGCTTAAATTTACCTACACAAACAAAAACCTATCTACATCTAGCACACATACTAGATACTAGAGGGTGCTACAGTAATAAATTATGAGTTTTTATTGCTGGATTAGAAAATAATTTTTTTTTTATTATTCAGTTAGGTGTGTTTATACATTTGTTCTTGCATTATATTATGAAGGGTCTCATGCTCATAAAGTACTATAAGACCACATGCACATGAGCAGAATTTTTTAAAATTTTTATGCCTTGTTCACATGGGGCATGCTATTGCGTATGGGAGTGAATTTACCCACATTGGGATGCACAGGTGTTCATGCATCCTTGTGCAGGCAGTTCCATTGATGTAAATTGGGAAGCAGAACCTCCATGGGCAAAGCCACAGCTTCCAATATGACATCAGTGGGACTGCCTGCATAAAACACCTGTGCATCCCCATATAGGTATACACAGCCCTGCATGGGCATACACTATAGTACACCCTGTGAAAATGAAGCCTTATCAGCATTAAGGGGCAAAAAAATACCCTAAATCTGGATTTGGAAAGGCACTTACAGACATAATTTACGCACATAAATGCATGTAAATACACATAAAAGTGCAGAAATGCATTCTAGAGTAAGGTGACCAGATTTTTAAAATGAAATCCGGGGACATTTTTTTTCTTTTTTATTGCCAAATGGTAAACTATTTTATAAGCATATTTTCCTCAAATGCAGTGTATGTGGTATGTCTTTATGGAATTATTGTATGCAAACCTCTCAGAGTCCCCTGTGTTCAGTGGGAGCCGGGTGACAGTAAGCGGACTATTTATTCATTTTCGGGTTTAGGCGGTCACAGTGTATTCATATTGAAGAGGCCGGGCTTCAACTATGTAGCACACTGTGATTAATCCGCCTAAACCCGAAAATGAAGAAATAGTCTGTAAACAGCTACACCGCGGGGGATTAGCTTATTGGTGGACAGGATTTGGGAGTTCCCGTCCGCTCTACCTCTGGACCCCCTGCTGAGATGACAGATCCGGGGGACATCTGGTCACCCTATTCTAGAGGCTAGAATAAATCAATATTCTGGCCAACAGAATGAGTTTACGCACATGTGCTTCTAAATGCCATACACCTGTAAACTGCTCCTGGCAGAAAGATCTAGTGTACATAGGAGTATTTTAATACTCCCATGTGCAAGAGGCCTTGGAGCAACACTAGCCATTATTTCCAGTGCAGCCCTAATGAGTGAGGCAAAATGCCTTGTTTACAATAGTGTCAGTTCACACCTGTGGTGTATGCTGACAAAAAGTACCGCATGCCTTACTTTTTTCAGAGCAGTGGGTTGCGACACAAACTACCACACTGGAACGGCACCGCGGTAAATAGACCTCTATTAAAATGTCACTTGTGACTTTCCAATAAAGTTCTGTAAAAAGAAAAAAGTAAAAACAGTATAATAAACTGAGATCTGAGCGTCAGTGTTGTTTCTCATGGCGCACACCAGCGATTATGACCATGAACAGGCCCTTAGGGAAAAGTTTGTGTTGCCCATAGCTACGAATCAGATCATTCCTTTCATTTTCTAAGTGCTTTACAAACAGAGACTTTAGTGTGACCGCACTGACCTTACATAGCATAACTATACTGTGATGCTCTCATGGCTATAGCGGTCTATGAATCAACATGCAACCCAATTTTTTCTTTTTGAAATATTTTTTTTAAATAAATTTGAGTAATGGTGCCATACAGAATTTGATGTCTTTTATGATCTGTTTCAACAGGAATAATCAACAAACCATCTGATCAATATGCCACACATGGTGGATTTCAAACAGTAGCTAAGATATGATGATAATTTACGATCATAAGTTATTGATTGCATCTGTTTCCACCACATAATCTCATAATCTGATTGGTCTTAAACTGGATACACGCTATACAATTTTCTGTAGATTTTTTCCTTCAGATTTACCAAAACCATATATGAGGTCGAACCTTAAGGCCCCATTCACACCTGAGCGTTTTGTAGCTTGAAGCCTGAAGCTACAAAACGCTGGAGGGGAAAAAAAATCTATTATTCTCTATGGAGATGGTTCACATCTCCACTCTAAATTGCCTGAAGCCAGGAGCCAGAAGCTCCAAAATGCCTGAAGCTTAAACAAGTTCTGGAACTTTTATTTTTTTAGGCAGATTTGGGCATTTTTCTGCTTCTTACACTGATGATCTTTGGACCTGTACAAAATCGCGGCAAAATTGAGGCAAAAACGCGCCAACGATCGCGGTAAAATTGTGCGACTTTCCACCTGAAACCACTACGCTCAGGTGTGAATGAGGCCTTATGCCGCGTACACACGATCGGAATTCTCGTCGGAAAAAACTCTGACGGTTTTTCCGACGGAATTCCGCTCAAGCTGGGCTGCCTACACACGATCACACCAAATTTCGACGGTCAATAACACAGCGGGATAAAACACGTTCGACAGCACTATAAAAGGGAAGTTTAATGCTTCCGAGCATGCGTCAAATTGTTTCCGAGCATGCGTCGGAATTTTGCGTGTCGGAATTGCATACACACGATCGGAAAATCCGATAGAGAGGTTTTCCGTCGGAAAAATTGAGAACAGGTTCTCAATTCAAAGTCCGTCGGAAATTCCGACAGAAAAAGACCGTTGGGCATACACACGGTCGGAAAATCCGATGATTAACTCCCATCGGACTGTTTCCATCGGAAATTCCGACCGTGTGTACGCCACATTAGAGTTTCAATTTGTATGCAATCAGGCAGGCCCTTGAACTACACGGTTTTGATAAATCTAAAGGAAATCAGACAACAAAAGTTGTATAGTGTGTATGAGGTCCAAGTTTGATCGTATGCATGAACATAGTATCTCAGTGCTGCTGATTGGTGTAAAATGATCAATAATATTTCATCCTGGCCAATTGACTCAGTTTGATCAAATTTGATTTAGGGCCTGAATTCGCACCTGAGCCGGACCGCACTGCCTAGAAAACGCACACGTTTTTTTGTGCAATGCGGAGTGCGAATGCACCGCAGATATGTGAACCAGCCTCATTAATATTAATGTATTTTGAAACGTCCTGCGAATTGGATGCGGTGTAAGCCGCATAGGTGTGAACGGGGGCTCAAATTGATTCTAAATTAATGAAAAAGGGAAGTTATAACCATTTAGTTATTTGTGGATTTGATCGTTTTGATCGAATCGCACATTGATCTGATAAAAGAAGTTGAAGGTTCTACGGCCACCATACAGTATAGCAGTCTACTGATCAATGCCAGTTTGGTTGTGGCACACAAGGCATACAGACTGGTATACCCATGGCAAAAGGGTCATATGTAGGGTTGCCACCTAATCTCTTTTAAACCCAAACACGTTGGAATCACACAGGTTCTGAGGCTAATTTAATGCAGATAAGGCACCAAGTGAGTTTAATTACCATCAGGGGCGTTGCTAGGTCTACAAAAGATCTGGGGCTAGAGCCCATAGCAGCGTAGTAAAGAAAGTCATACGCTTGGGTGGGCATACACATGTATATACAGTAATATACGTGTGTGTGTGTGTATATATGCCCAGAGAGCCCCCCCACTTACATCAGGGACCCCAGAGAGCCCCCCTTACATCAGGGTCCCCAGAGAGCCTCCTCCTTACATCAGAGTCCCCAGAGAGCCTCCCCCTTAAAATCAGGGTCCCCAGAGAGCCTCCACTCTCCTTGGGGTCCCCAGAGAGCCTCCCCCTTAAAATCAGGGTCCCCAGAGAGCCTCCCCTCTCCTTGGGGTCCCCTGCAGAGACTCGGGGCTATAGCCCCAAAAGCCACCCCTAGCAACGTCACTGATTACCACCTTAATCAGCCACAGAATCTCTGTAATTAATATGTGTTTGGGTTTTAAAGGGATGAGGTGGCAACCCTAGTATTATGTAGCCTCTGCTACTAGCTTTAATGCCAGTGTTTCTCAACTCCAATCTTCAAGGCGCCCAAACAGGTCATGTTTTCAGGCTGTCTATTATTTTTCACAGGTGATTTGATCAGGTTTACTGCCTTAGTAATTACCACAGCCATTTCATCTGAGGGAAATCCTGAAAACATGACCTGTTGGGGCACCTTGAGGACTGGAGTTGAGAAACACTGTTTTATGCCCTTAAGATAGTATGGAAGAGGTGAGCCCTAAAAAGTCAGGTTCCCTTTCAGAACACTAGGCCAGCATTTTTTAGTGTCACAAAAACAAAGTGTAAGAATGCAGAGGGATTTATGTAAAATGCAATTACCCCTGGTGAAGGCAAGAAGATGGCATACAGTTTCCTGATCGACTCATAAATGGTCTATTTAAAAAATTGAGATACACCCAATATTTACTGGGGAACATTCACCTAATTAATGCAAATAAAATTAGTGGACACGCAGTAACATATTTTCTTTAATAGCATGCAGACACCCTTTCATGTTCATAACAGCCTGTGTGCCCTTCAGCATTGCAAAGCTGTTTGGAGAGAGGTTCCCCCAAAAACACGGGTACCTCTTGCAAAGCACATTGACTGGCACTGACTCTAAAGCCTCGTACACACAATCGGATTGTTGGCCAACAAAGCGTCAGACTTTTGTCCAAAGGGCGTGTGCCAGGAACTTGTCTTGTATACAAACGGTACACAATTGTCAGCCAACAAACACGAACATAGTGACGTACTACATGGAATTTCAGCTCTTGAGCGCCACCCTTTGGGCACCTTCTGCTAATGTCGTGTTTGGTGAGCATTAATTCCGAGCATGCGTGTTTGTACTTTGGACTTTTGTGTGACGGACTTGTGTACACGCGATACGAAAATCTGACAACAGACCGTTGTCTGCCGAAAATTTACTAGCCTGCCATCCAACATTTGTTGGCGGAAAGTTGGACAACAATTGTCTGATGGAGCGTACTAAAGGGCGGATTTTAGGCAAACAGTCTGTCATCACACAATTTCCTGCTGAAAATCTGATCATGTGTATGAGGATTAACACAAGCCCACAATGAGGTGCTGACAAGGAGGGCTTATGTGCCACTTAGCTGCCCACCAAAGGGGCCAAAAAGTCGGTTGCCCCACTCTCTGGTGAAGTGAACCGTTCACTGTGTAGGCAGCTGTAGGAAAGTTCAACAGAGAAAAACACCACAAGCCTGAAAGAGTGATTTACCCAACTAGGTAATCTACTATTACCTAAATAAATAATAGGGCAATGGCACAGCTATGGTGTGGTGCCCCCACTCACCCCCAAGAGTTCTCTGGGACATCACAGTCCATATTTATGTTTAGTCCTAACATAGGTAACTACATTGCTTGGAGAGCCAGGCTGAATCTTTCATTTGAATGAGCTGCCTAACCCATCAAAATACATACAAATTAGGCATTAATTATTTATACCATACGGTAGTGCAATATCATGCATTGTGTAATGAATAGAAGCACATTATGTATGTTGTTACAACAACATAATAATATAAATGAGACTATAAGAAGAAAGAACCCCCTTTCTTCTTATATTCTCATACCGGGATGTGGTGACCAATAAACACCATATTCTTCTGATGCTGGAACATTTTTCCAATAATACAAATGAGCCTTAAAAGAACACCCTTCCACTTGTGTCTGCTCTTAAACCAGAGCAGTGATTGAACTTAGTGCTAATATAGCTCACCTGAAGCTGCTCATCCACCCAAGGAAAACCCAAAATGGAGTTATGGGATCTGGGAGCAGTACAGCAACATCCTGGGAAAAAATGAATGTAAATAAACTTAGTATACTGTATATAGGGAAGTGGTTCCAACTCTGTGGCGCTCCCAAGGAGAGGAATGGAGGAGAGGAAAGATGGTTTAACTAAAATATGTACACTTGTTCTCTGCACTAGAATGGCTGCTACAAAATTTTTAACCTTGCACATTGGGTTCCACATTGAAGATTCTGATGTGCAAAGTATGTGAAATATCACAGAAAGCCTTGTGAAGTTATAATAAAGTGCAGAAGTGCATCCGTGTGTACACATTCCTTTATTCTGAATATTAAAATGGTTGTAAACCCCTTTACAGACCACTTTGACCTACAGGTAAGCCTAGATTAAGGCTTACCTGTAGGTCCAAGAAATATCTCCTAAACCTACACGGTTTAGAAGATATTTGCAAAAAGACAGGCACCGCTGTCTACGGCGCATGTGCCGTAGACAGTGGCGCTAGTGGCGGCTCCCATGCGCATGAGCGGGAGTGACGTCATCGCGGCTCGGGCCAGTCACAGCGCCGGAGCCGTTATACCCGGAAAGAAGATGGAGGCTCCATGCACCAGGGGACAGCGGTGACATCGCTGGCTCCTGTGTCAGGTAAGTGACACATAATGCTCTACTATGCAATGCATAGTAGTCCATTATGCTTTACCTTTGCAGGGAAACGAAGAGGAAGTAAACCCATACAGGTTTACTTCCTCTTTAAGGCCTCTGGCTGGCATGCTGTGGCCAGGAGACATGTGTCCACTATGGTGGCTACAAAAGCAGAGAACTAGGTGTTCTATTAAAGAAGATGCAGGGTGGGACTGCACAACTTGGGACGAACATCTGCCCAATCCCAGGTCTTCCACCAGCATAGGAATAATGGGGGTTATTTACGAAAGGCAAATCCACTTCGCACTACAAAGTGCTAAAATTATGTTTTTTTTATCATCCAATCATGTGCAAGCTAAAATTATGTTTTTATTTTCCTTGCATGTCCCCCTTAGATCTACAACAACTGCACTTCCAAGTGCACTTGTAGTGCAAAGTGTATTTGCCTTTAGTAAATAACCCTCAATGTGTCCTCTGCCATGGGCTCTGGGAGCCATCTTTGGAGAGCTTGTGTCTAGTTTTGACTAGGGATGAGCTCAGGTGTGTTCGCATGCTCCACGTGCAGAGCCCGCCAGGAAGTTGGCGCAGCGCTGCACTAATCACAAGCAGTGAGACATTGCCCCGGTGTGCGGCTGCAGAGATTGGGCAATGTCTCACTGCCTGTGATTAGCGCTGCGCGACTTCCTGGCTGGCTCTGCACTTGGAGCATGCGAACACGCTGGAGCTCATTCCTAGTTTTGACACAGAGTTCTTGGAAAACAGATGCAATATAAATAGCATGTTCTGAATTTGCCAAGCGTTCCCAGAAAGGAAAGTGTATATAGGGGAGGGACAGACAGGCTCTAAAACAGATTAGCCCTGACAGTTACATTGGGTTGAAATCTTAGGCCTCTTTCACACGGCCAATCCGTTCAGATTCACCTGTCAGTTTTTCAGGCGGACCTGAACGGATGCTCCATAGAGGTCTATGGTGCGTCGGATGTCAGCGGTGACCATGTCAGCTGACATACGACCCGCACCGATCCGAAAAAGTGTGACGGAGGAAAAAGCTATTTTTCCATCCATCCATCATCGGATCGGATGACAACGGACTCTATGGTCCGTCGTCACCCGATCTCCCATAGGGGAGATCTAATTTATCGTCTGTATTTTTGTTGCAGGGATAAAAGCTGCAAAAAAAATTAAGAGTTGTATTGCATTATTTCTTTTATAATTCCAATAGCCAGTTGCTTTCCACTGCACACAGATACCACCACTAGAGGCCCTTAGGAGGCTGCTTTTGGGTGTGTTATTCTGCATTTTACCATTGAACCTTGGTTAATTTCATTCAGGCTGGGTTCACATTGTTGCAAATTGGATTAGGGTTTCCCCGCATCCAATTCACATAGTAGAATATTGTGACTGGCTCTCTATGGAGTCGGTTCACACATCTTCGCATTGGCTCCGGAGCGAATTGCACAGCAATCCTATGTGTCTTTTGGTCCATTTCAGGTTCGAATTCAGACAAAAATTTGGGCTGAAATCGGGGCTGAAACAGTGAATGGGGACGCACCGGACTCCTTCTATGAGCCAGAGAATGCTGCAGTGTGAACCCAGCCTTAATTAGCGCACATAAACCCGTCAGTGTGCAACAACAGAAATCCAATCAAGGTAAAATGGAAAGGAAGCGAGAAAAAAAGCAAATCATTTTCTGTGTAATGCAAGCCTTTTTTTTGTGCTTTATTCAAATCAGGTACTTTTTCATCTTTTCAAAGGGTTATAAATAAGCAAACAATGGAAATTTGCTCTTCTGTTTACTGTATTCAGCAGAGTGAAATTTGATTTTCCTGGCCATTTAGGATACGAATATTGATCACAACTCTCCAATAAGGAAGTGGTATACTTTCAAATAAGGATAGCAACTAAAAGGAAGCATACAAATCTCTTATTAGGCCACACTGCACAACTCCCACTGAATGTCAGGGAGGGGTAGGGTTGACACCTCATCCCTTTAAAACCCAACGCATTATAATTACACAGGTTCTGAGGGTAATTTAATTAACAAAATGCACCAAGTGAGTTTAGTTACCACCTTAATCTGCCACAGAACCTGTGTAATTATGTGTTTGGTTTTAAAGGGATGAGGTGGCAATCCTAGAGAGGGGTCTTGCATTCCTTTTAGGAGGGTGTTTGTGGGTAGGGTGCACTGGCAGCCAGGGGCGTTGCTAGGTCTACAAAAGATCTGGGGCTAGAGCCCATAGCAGTAAAGTAAAGAAAGTCATACGCTTTGGCAGGCATACACACGTATATAATATACGTATGTATACTGTATATATATTACATTATATATTATCATTACATCAGGGTCCTCAGAGAGTGCCCCACTTACATCAGGGTCCCCAGAGAGCCTCCCTCTTACACCAGAGTCCCCAGAGAGCCCTCCCGTTGCATCTGGGTCCCCAGAGAGCCTCCCCGTTGCATCAGGGTCCCCAGAAAGCCACCCCCACTTACATCAGAGTCCCCAGAGAGCCTCCCCCACTTACATCAGGGTCACCAGAGAGCCCCTCCTTACCTCAGATTTCCCAGGGAACCCCCCTTGCACCAGTGTCCCCAGACTGCCCCCACTTACATCATGGTCCCCAGAGAGTGCCCCACTTATATCAGGGTCCCCAGAGAGCCTCCCTCTTACACCAGAGTCCCCAGAGAGCCCTCCCGTTGCATCTGGGTCCCCAGAGAGCCTCCCCCACTTACAACAGGGTCCCCAGAGAGCCTCCCGTTGCATCAGGGTCCCCAGAAAGCCACCCCCACTTACATCAGGGTCCCCAGAGAGCCTCCCCCACTTACATTAGGGTCACCAGAGAGCCCCTCCTTACCTCAGATTCCCCAGGGAACCCCCCTTGCACCAGTGTCCCCAGATTGCCCCCACTTACATCAGGGTCCCCAGAGAGCGCCCCACTTATATCAGGGTCCCCAGAAAGCCTCCCTCTTACACCAGAGTCCCCAGAGAGCCTCCCAGTTGCATCTGGGTCCCCAGAGAGCCTCACCCACTTACATCAGGGTCCCCAGAGAGCCTCCCCCACTTACATCAGGGTCCCCAGAGAGCCTCCCCCACTTACATCAGAGTCCCCAGAGAGCCTCCCCAGAGAGCCTCCCCCTTGCATCAGGGTCCCCAGAGAGCCTCCCCCACTTACATCAGGGTCACCAGAGAGCCCCTCCTTACCTCAGATTCCCCAGGGAACCCCCCTTGCACCAGGGTCCCCAGACTGCCCCTACTTACATCAGGGTCCCCAAAAAGCCCCCCTTACTTTAGGGTCCCCAGAGAGCCTCCCCCTTACATCAGGGTCCCCAGAGAGCCCCCCTACATCAGGGTCCCCAGAGAGCCCCTTCCTTACATCACCAAGTGAGTTTAGTTACCACCTTAATCTGCCACAGAACCTGTGTAATTATGTGTTTGGTTTTAAAGGGATGAGGTGGCAACCCTAGAGAGGGGTCTTGCAGTCCTTTTAGGCCCCTTTCACACTGGGGCGGTTTGCAGGCGCTATTGCGCTAAAAATAGCGTCTGCAAACCGACCCAAAACAGCTGTTGCTGTTTCTTCAGTGTGAAAGCCCGAGGGCTTTCACACTGAAGCGGTGCGCTTGCAGGACGCTGGAAAATGTCCTGCAAGTCGCATCTTTGGCTCGCTATAGGAGCGGTATATTTACCGCTCCTATAGCGCCTGTCCCCATTGGAAACAATGGGGCAGCGCTCCGAACCCGCCCGCAAAACGCCGCTGCAGCGGCGGTTTGCGGGCGGTATTGACCCTTTTTCGGTCGCTCGTGGGGGGTACAACCACCCCGCTAGCAGCCGAAATGCGCTGCTAAAACGCTGGTAAAGAGGCGCTTTACCTCCAGCGCCCCGCACCGCCCCAGTGTGAAAGCAGCCTTAGGAGGGTGTTTGTGGGTAGGGTGCACTGGCAGCCAGGGGCGTTGCTAGGTCTACAAAGACCTGGGGCTAGAGCCCATAACAGTAAAGTAAGTCATACGCTTTGGCGGGCATACATATGTATATAATATACGTATGTATACTGTATATATATATATATATATATATATATATATATATATATATTACATTATATATTATCATTACATCAGGGTCCCCAGAGAGCCCCCCCCCCCCACATCAGGGTCCCCAGAGAGCGCCCCACTTACATCAGGGTCCCCAGAGAGCCTCCCTCTTACACCAGAGTCCCCAGAGAGCCTCCCCGTTGCATCTGGATCCCCAGAGAGCATCCCCACTTACATCAGGGTCCCCAGAGAGCCCCCCTTACTTTAGGGTCCCCAGAGAGCCTCCCCCTTACATCTGCCCGGCTCGCACATGCTGCCTGCCCGCTCTCTGGTGCTGCTCGCCGCACTCGTGGCCCAGCTGCAGAGAGGCCACGGCCATGGGCATCCGCAAAAAATTTTTCAGGGGGGGCCACATTTTAGGGTCACCCATGCACCTCCCCTTTTCGACAATGTCATTATCACATTATTATGGTCAGAGTCTGCAGACGTATTACAATCCCTAGGATAAGTAATGGATAATGGCCAACAGGCCCTCTTACCAGACCCAGCAAAACTACAGCAGTGATCACCTTGGCTGGACGATCATTCACTCTGGGTTCCACGGGGGCGACTCTGTTCAGTAGTGTAGCCTGTCTGTACCCTGGTAGTGGCTCAGTCTTTCTCTCTCTGGTGGCGCTGGGCAGCGTGGCTCTCTCTCTGGCTTCCGCCCTGCACACTACTCGTTCTTTGTCCAGTAGAACTCTCTCCCTCAGCTTTTTTCCAGGCTGCAGTCTCTCAATCTCTCTCTTGATCGAGCTGTAGCCTCCTCCCTGTGGAAAATGGGGCCGCCAATCTTTTGGGACTACATGTCCCAAGAAGCTTGCCTCTCCTTGTCGCCTTTGATTGGCCCTCAGTTGTGGCCAATAGGGAAGGAACGGAGCGGGCAGGAAGCTGGGTGGGCAACCTGGTGAAAGCTGCTGTCTCTTCTCCCTGACAGGAGAATGGGTGGGGCGAGCGGGGAAAACCTCTGACAGCCCGCAGCTCGCCTTTCTCCCGTCACAGCACCGCCGGGTTCTCTGCTGGGCTGAGCAGGGAAAAGAGCCCAAAGTCACACTACACTGATGCGGGGCTTGACAGCACCTTAATGGTGTCACCCCACTGGCGGGTGGCACCCGGGTGCGGCACATCAATAGAGACGCAACTGTGCTGAATTTAAGATCTGATCCCTGATTCCAGGGGGGGGGGGCACTTGACCCCTCTTGCCCCTACCTGCTGACGCCCATGGCCACAGCCATCTCTGAAAGACTCGGGGCTATAGCCCTAAAAGCCACCCCCTAGCGACGCCACTGTGGCAGCAAAGAATACAGTCCACACCCAAACTAGTCCCTGCCTTTTTCCTACTCCTCAGGAACCTTTCCCTGCTGCTAGGTACTTGTCCCTCCACCAGACACTTGCATAAAGCTTACCAAACCTGGGACCCAGAGTCTCAAATAGACTCTGCCATGACCTAAGATGGCTGCCAAGGTCACGTGAATCGCCAGCGTACAATCAGACAGCTGTCTCCCTGTGACCACAGGGAGTTATAGAGGAACCAAGTTCCTCACAACTTCCTTCCCTTCTGCATTGCCGTATCAGTCGAGCCCCATCTACAGTGGGGAATACAGACTGCCCCTGCCTTTATTCCGCCTCTTTGACAAATGCCATCCTAAGCATAGCAACACAGTAAAGAACAACGCACAACTGCATGAAACCTAATTATGGCAATAAAAGTAGCATATCAAACAACATAATTAGTACTTTGCAGGGAGCTGTCCATGGTTGGTCGCATTGGGTGGTGAACCTCACTGTCCTATGTGGGGTCACCTTCGGAAATGACATCCTTTGTACCCAGCTGCGAGGCCTCAGGTGGTTGGGGGTCAACAGGGCCAGCAATACCCCCATCACGAGAGCTGGAGACTACACCCTTGGAGTCCAGATAATCAGCAAGGCTGGCAGCCTCTGGGAGCGGTGCCTCAGGACCAGTGATGTAAGTAACTGAGTTAAAATAAACTGAGTTACCTAACGCAGTTACTTTAGAGGGTAACTAGTAATCTAACTGATTACTTTTCCCCTCATGGTAACTCAGTTCCCATTTCTTTGGCTTAGTTACCCCAATTACATCTACCGCCACTAGATGGCAGTAGTGTAATTCCGGTGTCCTGACGAAAAAGTTCCCCCGCCGGATAAGGACCCCCCTG
Source organism: Lithobates sylvaticus (assembly GCA_028564925.1). Taxonomy (NCBI): domain Eukaryota; kingdom Metazoa; phylum Chordata; class Amphibia; order Anura; family Ranidae; genus Lithobates; species Lithobates sylvaticus. Next base: position 176,636,876 of record CM053038.1, read on the forward strand.
TACTGCGCAGGCGCAGGGCTTGCACAGTACCAAGGACTACGGAGCTTCCGAAAATTGCCGAACCTAAACAGCTCCGAGTGAACTCTACACCGCGCAGGTGCAGTTAACATGTAATTGTATGAGGCGATGCCGCACGCTCCCGATGCTCGTGCTACTCTGCAAGGGGCGTCTATCGTGTAAGTAATAGCGAACATATTACAGCGCACACATTCAAGAATGAGGTTTCCTGCAGGGCTAGTTAAAAACACCTGAACATATTAAAAAAATACGGGGGTTTGGTCACACTATATGGTTATATAGTGCTAAGCCCACTTACTGCGACAAAGTACCCCGAATTAGTGGGTCCTACCCTAGTAATAGAATGAAAGATCCTGCGTCTCAACCATGGGAGCCAAACTCCTCTATGTGGGAGAACTGAAAGGACTCCTCCTATACACTGGTGGCCACTAAATAAGAGGTAATGAAGAGGGGGAGGGGTGCTCTAACCCAAAAAAACCTGGTCAGGGCTTATTACAACATACAAAACATATTTGGGAAGCACTCACCAATGCGTTTAAATTCAAGATGGTGCTGCCATAAGACCAACAAGCAATAGCGAACATATTACAGCGCACACATCGTGTAAGTAAGGGGCGGGTCTAGTATTACTGTAACCAAGGGGCGCATTTATTATTATTGTTATATATCGAGCTCTGCCCATTAATTTAACATTCTCCCTCTTCTATAGCCATCCGCCCCTTACACGATATAATAATAATAGACCCGCCACTTGCTTACACACTATAACAGATCTGCCCCTTGGTTAGAGTAATAATAGAGCAGCCCCTTGGTTACACGATATATAACAATAATAATAAACGCGCCCCTTGGTTACAGTGATACTAGACCCGCCCCTTAGTTACACGTATAGAATATTTAAAACAAAAGTCAGTTACTTTGCTGCGTAACTAATTACTTTTCCAATGTAGTAACTGAGTTACTAACGCAATTACTTTTTGGGAGAAGTAATTTGTAACTTAACTAATTACTTTTTTAAAGTAAGATGACCAACACTGCTCAGGACTGTCTGTAGATAAGTAGATGGTTCTCTCCTCCTCAGGATTAGCTTGGGCCAAAGGCCCAGGTTCAATGGGAGGTGGATACCACATGAGAGGGACTTCTTAAATTGGCGGTACATCTTCAGATCGTTGTCCCTTCTGTCTGCAGGTTTAGGGGAGCAGTCCCTACTCAGCACACAGGGTCTGGTGGAGCCATCTTTTGAGTGGTTCTTGGCTTTCCGAGATCACATTTTACACATGGGTCGGTGGAAAAGGCTGTTTCTCCACCCGATAGGGGGTGCATTATCACTTCTCCAACTTGCTGCCTCTTTCACATTAGGGGTTCTTTACCAGCACCTGGTCCCCTGATTGATTAAGGCTTTAATAGTCACTGCTAATATATAACTGAAGGATCTTTTGAATATGATAGGGAGAGCATCCTAGCCATCAACACAGGGATATACAATATCTCACAAAAGTGAGTACACCCCTCACATTTTTGTAAATATTTTATTATACCTTTTCATGTGACAACACTGAAGAAATTACACTTTGCTACAATGTAAAGTAGTGAGTGTACAGCTTGTATAACAGTTGCAAACAGTGTAAAACACACCTGCTCCCCATTCTCACCTGAGACCCTGTAACACTAACGAGTCACATGACACCGGGTAGGGAAAATGGCTAATTGGGCCCAATTTGGACATTTTCACTTAGGGGTGTACTCACTTTTGTTGCCAGCGGTTTAGATATTAATGGCTGTGTTGTTCAGTTATTTTGAAGGGACAGCAAATTGACACTGTTATACAAGCTGTACACTTACTACTTTACATTGTAGCAAAGTGTAAAATCTTCAGTGTTGTCACATGAAAAGATAAAATCAAATATTTACAAAAATGTGAGGGGTGTACTCACTTTTGTGAGATACTGTATATCTGTATTTTAAGAAGACCCTGTCAACATTTTAGTTAAAAGCACAGAACATTCAAATATTTTAAATGCTCACTTACAGATCTTTTATTTTCATAAAAAAAATGTTTTATTGACTTGTAAGGTTTCTCTGAACTTGCTAGGGAAATGACTCTCCTGCAAGTGTCAATTCCCTAGTACAGTACCCTCCCTCCTTGCACATCATAGCCCTCTCTTCTTTATGGAGTTTGTACTTATTCTTTAAAGCAAGGGTCTCCAAACTACGGCCAGTGGACACCATCCTGCCTTTACAAGATTGTATCCAGCCCACAGCTAGGGTGAGTTGAGTATCCTCAATGTGCATAGAGTAAGGATTAAGGTCAACAAATTAACCATTTCCCTACCGCGTGAATTCCAGCACCTACATGTAAAAATCATATTTTTTTGCTAGAAAATATCTCAGAACCCCCAAACATTATATATAAATATTTTTTTACCAAAGGCACTAGGGAATAAAATGGTGGTCATTGCAACTTTTTATGTCACACGGTATTTGCGCAGCAATTTTTCAAACGCGTTTTTTTTGGGGAACAAAAAACTTTCATGAATAAAAAACCCCCAAAACAGTAAAGGTAGCCCAAGTTTTTTGTATAATGTGACAGTTGATGTTACGCCAAGTAAATAGATACCTCACATGTCACGCTTTAAAATTGCACACACCTGTGATATGGCGCCAAACTTCAGTACTTAAAAATCTCAATAGGTGGCACTTAATTTTTTTTTACAGGTTACATGTTTAGAGTTACAGAGAAGGTATTGGGCTATAAATATTGCTCTCCTTCTAACGTTCACGGTGATACCTCACATGTGTGGTTTGAACGTCATTTACATATGTGGGCGCGACCTACGTATGCGTTCGCTTCTGTGAGCGAGCACAGGGGAACGGGGGCGCTTTAATTTTTTTTCTTATTGTTTATTTTATTTACATTTTTTATTTTTACACTTTCTCTTAAAAAAATAAATAAAATGTGATCACTTTTATTCCTATTACAAGGAATGTAAACATCCCTTGTAATAGGAATAGTGCATGACAAGTCATATTTATAGAGAGATGTGGGGTCTTATAGACCCCACATCTCTCCTCCAGGCTAGAAAACCTGAGATCAAAAAAAAAATAATAATTAACTATCACAGGCTTTCCTGCCGAGACCCGGCATTTTTTACTTCCGCCGGCCCTGAAGTGACGTCATAACCCCGCGCCCGGGCCTCCGAGAGTCATAGAGACTACCGGGGACCATCTGTCGCTTGGTTTTCTCTATGGCTACCTTCCAGCACCGGCAGATTCCATCTTCGGCTCACCGATCGCACGGACGAGCTGGGAGAAGCCCTGTAAGAATGATCAAGCCGCTATGATTGTTCTTATGGTGTAGGGAATCGCTGGCTGAAATTGTTTTTATCTGAATGATGCCTGCAGCTGCAGGCATCATTCAGATATCACCACTGAAAGCCCAGGACATCATATGACAACCTGCAGTGGGAAGTGTTGTAAAATATTGAAATGAAGTTTCGCACACTCTACATAAGTGTAAATCACAAATACACATAAAACATCATACGCTGTGGTGTAAACAGAGAAGGTGCAAAAAAACGTGCAGTCCATATTAGTGCAAGTGAGTAAATATCAAAGTATGTGACAGTTCATATTCCGGTAGTTAGTGTGTCTACACAGTCACTAATTGCCAAATAAAGTGCTTGACATGTGAGGTCAATATATATATATATATTTGTGTAAATTCCCTCTTGGTGACACCTCTGTGCTCAAAGAACTCTCACCTTAGTGAGCAATCAAATGCGTATTTTGATTACTATGAATCCCAGGGTGATGTTCCGCCGGTCCTCATGGGGTTAGTGGCGCTAATCTTCCAGTCCTGGCTTGATACTTGGTCTTTATGATGTGTTTGGGTATAAAGGTAATAGCCTTGTAGTGGTCCCTTAAGAGCTCCACCCACCACGCAGTAATCATATGTCAAAGTAAAACACATTGGCCTCCCATAGTGTAGTGTTTAAAAGCTCAATACTTCTAAAAAAAAATAATTCTTACTTGTAGTTTGATTAAAACAGCTTGTAGTATATAGATACACGTAATTCACTGACTTCTCACAGACAGCAAATGCTGTCTATGGTCTATGCTTCTGATTTAAGGGGGGACTCTTATGTAAGGGGCACTCCAATGGGGGCTCTAATGTAAGCAGGACCCTGGTGTAAGGGACAGACTCTGATCAAAGGTGGTAATCTGATGGGGAGTCGCCATGGAACTGTGATGGAGATTTTTTTTGGTCCGTGAATATTTGTCAAATATATGATGTGGCCCTTTTACAGAAAAGTTTCTTCTATAGAATGACAGCTCTGAGTCTGTGGGGGCTGCTGACATCACATCCAAGGTGGCGGTGCCCAACAGCACTTGCCCAAGGCTTTTGGATGGTAAATGGACATACTGTATATTCTTAGGGAAAGATTGTTGTTGAAACGAATGGTCAAGCGACAGGGCCTCTAACTGCTCGCTCAATGCTGAATATGGTTGTTTCCCATAGACAAGCCATTTTGTGTTCTCAAAGCCCTTCTCTCTTCAGTTTTTAGGGGGATTACCCAAAATAGACTCTCATATGGAAGTCTCTCTCTAATAGAGCAGAGACACTGTCCTGTAAGAAACCAGCCCCAGAGATGCCTTTGTTAGAGCTCCATAGAGGTGGTTTTCGGCCTATGATCTAGGTCAGTGGTCATCAACCCTGTCCTCAAGGCCCACTAACAGGCCAGGTTTTATGTATTACCTTTGGGAGATGCAGACTAGAATACTGCAATCACTGAGCAGCAAATTATATCACCTATGATGTACCGGTATTTCAGTTATCTTGCAAACCTGGCCTGTTAGTGGGCCCTGAGGACAGGGTTGATGACCACTGATCTAGGTGACTTCTGGCTTTGCTTTAGAATCAGGCAGGTGGCAGCATTGAATGTGGTCACCCTATAAGCCATGGCAATTTGAAGTTAACATTTGGGTTACTATTACTGGCCTCCTGAAAATTCAAGCATTCCGCCTGTGTATGGCTGCAATATTTCTTAGTAACAACAACTATGAAACAAGCATGCAGCAAGGTAAAGAAAAGTCAGAATTACTTATCTCTATACTTTTCTGGGATGTATTCTGGGAACCCTGTTCACTACTGAGCCCTGAGCAGAGTGTTGCCCCTGCTGATACCACTGAAATACCATGGCCAGGTGACTCCCTGACTGTCACACAAAGGCTAAACACATACACACTGATGATATAAACGTTTGACTTGTATTAATGTCACAGAAATTGTAAAACAAGCAAAAAAAGTCAAAACACCAAAAAGAAAAGGCAATATAACACAATACAGTACCACTTTAAGCCACTCCCACCCACCCTGCAGGACTGAAGATTTAAACATTAGCTCCCGAACTGAGACATTTTTCCCAAGTAAGCAAATGAGAGGAGAAAGAACAAACACTGGGCTAGCTCTCAGTGAGAAGAGTCAGAGTTTAACTCTCAGGAATTCAGGCAATTACATTTTCAGCAGATACCCCAGCACATGAAGAACTCTTCTTCCGGCTAGTTGGGGCCCTTACGTTGGTGCACAATAGAGATGTAGTCTCTTTGAGGAAAAATAAGTTGCCCAAGGGATGGTAAAATAGCTAACGGAGTTCCCCTTTAATAAACACTGGTAGGATGTCAGATGGTAACAGGGATTTTGGCTTTGGAAGAAAAAAAGATTTTGTCTGGTGTATGTCCCTTTGAATTGAAACCAGCACTTGAAAAGCTAATTGGTTCCTTGGATAGCTCTGAAGTCTGAAGTGTAGAATTAGGCAGGGAAGCAAAGAGGTGAATCCTAGTATCCTGCAGGCAGTGTTGATAAAGGCAGAAAAGAGGTTAGACTGCAGCACTGGATGGGTTATAGCATCTGTGCCCCAAAGATATAGGCCTGCACTGTAAAATGTTCTAGACTGCAGCAATTGAATTCTAACAACAGGCTTGAGCACAATGGCAACGTTGTGTGGGTTAGGAACCCTCTCACCTTGTTCCACAGTGCAGCAGGACGAAGCGATGACCTTTTGTTCTCCTTTGATATGGCTGTGGAGATGGTGATGGCCCAGCCAGTCTGCCCACAGGTTCTGTAACCTGCCTCCTCAGAATGATCAGCTCTCTCTCTCTGGCAGCTCTGCAACCTACTGACTCTGCCCGATCTTGCCTGGGCCCACGTGTATTCACTCTGCTCTCTCTCTCGCGTCACGCCTCCAATGCAACAGCGAACATATTACAGCGCACACATTCAAGAATGACATTTCCTGCAGGGCTAGTTAAAAACACCTGAACATATTCAAAAAAATACGGGGGTTTGGTCACACTATATGGTTATATAGTGCTAAGCCCACTTACTGCGACAAAGTACCCCGAATTAGTGGGTCCTACCCTAGTAATAGAATGAAAGATCCTCCAAAGGCCTCCAATGCAGTCTCTCCCATCTACCCCCATGTTCCCAGCCTTTTAACTTTTAAGTGCTCCCGGCCCTCTTCCAGTCCTCTTGGGCAGTGTAGTTCAGCTTCAGCTAACCTTGATGGAAGAATCCTGCCTACAGCATATAAGTGCCAGCGCCCCCAGCATTCCTTTATGGCTTGTGTGATAACTAAGCTACGAAACACTGCCATCTTGTGGTTAAATACATATCTGCATAACAGTAACATTGCACAGTATTACATAACCTAAATGTAAGCCTCATGCACATGAACATCTAGAGGCTGCAATTCCTCTAGACTAAATCCCACATTGCTTTACTGGACGCAGGGGCCCACAGGTGGTGTGTACAGCCACCCATCTGTGCCAGTTTTGCTTTTGGGGAAATACACCCTACGTGCATGCACGGGTAAAAGGTAATGAATTAGCCATTGGCATTTACACGAGTACAGCTCTGTACAGCCATTAAACTTTAAGGGTTACTTTATGTGATGGCTGTGGCTCTCCGGGTGCAGGAAAGCACTGGGGATTTTATGCTAGAGGACTTTGCAGCCTCTAGATGACCATATGTACAAAGCCTATATTTGTCATGACTATCCATGAATATCCAGTCCTACATTATTTTATTTCCCCTCTTTATACTTAAAAATAAAAGTATGAGGTTTGGGATTTTTGCTGATTTATACTTACCTAGGCTGATGTAGCATCAATCCGATGCTGCTTTTGTCCCCCGCCGGCTCTAACACTAAGAACCGAGCGATCTAACCGTGCAGATCTCTCGGTTCTCACTGCTCCCTAGCATAGAGCCGGTGACTGTCAGTTACCGCTCTCCGTTCTGCTCACTGGAGCACTGGGCTGTGGAGGGAGCAGAGGCTCGCTGAGAGGCTGAGCCAGGTTCTGGTCCAGGCATGTGGACGAATCCTGACTCCAGTGTTCTGATCTTGCTCGAGCCTGTACCGGCTCTGTGACGTCAGCAGACAGCGGACTTCAGCCGACTGTCTGCTGAAAACAGGTCACAGGAGTGCAGAGCTTACTGCAATCCTGTGATCCACAGGAGAAATTCAGCTAAACGAACTCTGGCTATACTTATCCTTTAAGTCTGTCCCTTTAGGTTGAGTATCAGGGGTCAAAGGTCATCTAAAAAGCTGCCTAATGTTGCACACACAAAGGAAGTTTTTTTAAGAGAAAAAAAAAAAACTAGGAAATGCATTGATGACTATGGTCAACAGTATGTATTTCACCCTGAAAAGCACAGAGAATGAGGAATTCTGGTCATACCAACCAGTTTGAATCCTTGTGTCATTTCCTAGAATAGACTAGGAAATCACATCTCCAACGCTTTTCTGTTTTGACCCTGCATCATCCAGCTTACAGATTGTAGGATCTCAGGGCTCCCCAAACCCTCCTGTATTAGATTGATTTGCAACTTTACTGTCTCAATTCATTGTGCAAAGTGCTTTGCAAGCTGTTGAAGCAATATAAATCCTGCATTAAAAATAATAATACATAGAAACAAATCTGTGGTGTGTAAAAAAAGAAATTCAAGTTTGTATTGTATTCTTGTGTTTGACCACTAGATGACATCACAATACCATGTTATTCAATTCTGATAAATGTAATTAGTTTAATTTAACACATTTTTTGAATCAATCTTCTACACCGCAAATATTAAATGAAAGCTATCCAGCAGTCTCCTAAGCTTTTTAGGGACCTACAGTATACTATATAGCCTAAAGTTTGTGGAATCCTGAGCACTATAGGCTCTAAAGTATTAGAAAAATATAAGAATGCATTATTAGGGCTCATTCATATACTCCATGGATGTCAGAGGTGTTTGGACAGCAGTGAATAGGTAATACTTTGGTGACTCACTATGACACATGGCATGCTGTACTGGTGCAGCCACTTTCACTTGAATGGGTTGTATCATGCGGTGATACCGCTTGCTGAATATGACATGCCATTACCGCTTGCTTTTACCGCCTTCATAAAGTCGCATTTATTTATATTGGGCGGTCTTAATTAACTTCTTCAGATCTGCGTTATAGCCGAATGACTGCTACAGCGCGTACCTACTTTGCCGGGAGTACGTCTATTGGCGTCCGCCCGTGCCGGAGTGGCCTGCGCACCCCCTGCAGGGCGCGCGCGGCGTGCTCTGTGAATGAATGAATGAATGATTTGTATAGCGCTACAATGCAAACTGAATCACCTCAAGGCGCTGTATGGGTGCTTTGTTGTCATCCTTCTTAGAAAAAGTAGGTCTTGAGTTTTTTCCTAAAGGCCTGATGGTTTTCTTCCACGCGGATGTCGGTTGGTTGAGCGTTCCATAGCCGTGGTCCTTGAACAGCGAATCTCCGTTCCCCTTTTGCTTTGTAGCAGGATTTGGGAATGAGGAGGAGGTTTTGGTTAGATGATCGAAGACTGCGATTGGGTGTGTAGTGTGTTATCTTCTCGCAAAGGTATACTGGAGCGTCTCCATGGGCGCATTTGTGGGTGAGGCAGAGGGTCTTGAATGTGACCCGATACTTTACGTTTAGCCAATGTAGGTTCCTCAGGGAAGGGTGTAGTATATTGTGTCTAATATATATATATGTATACATGTGTATATATATATATATATATATATATATGTATATATATATAATATATATATTATATATATATATATGTTATATATATATTTATTATATGTAGTGTTTTTATTTAGGCATTCTAAAGACAAGTTTATTCTAGGCAGGCCGCTTTGGTAGCCGTTATCTAATTGCGCATATTAAAAGAGGGTTTGTTGGTCAAAGGACAAATGGCCAGACCAGACTTACTTCACATATGAAAGGGAACAGATAATGATTATCTTAATCTAATCAGTATTCACACATGTCAAAGGGGGAATATGCAAGAATGTAAATTGGGGCAGCTTTATAATTACAACTATTCACAGCGTGGGGTTGTCTCCGGTCACTCTGAAAGACCGGGGCAGATCAAAGCATTTAATGGAAACGCCCAATCAAATTGCTCAGACATTCAGTGTGTATGGGGGATATAACAGGACGTTCAATCTGTTTAGAAGTGTGTGTTCTTACGAAGGCACCCAAGAGTCACATGGTTCCATGGGGCTCTAAATATTACTAGCACTGTCGTGTCATGAACTCTGTTGGATTTTGTCGTCTGTAAGACTGTTCTGTTTGGAAGTCAATAAAATTGTCTCTCTCTGGGAGAATCGGGTTTTGCTGCGGAGACAATACTTTTAATAACCATATACCATCTACGAGGAACGACGATTATAGATTAGATCACTACATTGGTGCCGTTCAAGAGACCAGAAGAGCATTTTCAGGACTTAGTAACAGGAGTCGTTGGTGACAACAATCTGGTCTGGTGGTGACATAAGAAAATCTGATCTACAAAATTTAACAAGTTTTAAAGACCAGAATTGTTCTCTGGAGACTGGATCTTACAATCTGTGTGGTGACAGAAGGCCGTGAGGACCCAGGAAGGAAGTTCTAGGAAACCTAACAATTGGTAAGTGTGCCTTGTTCATTATTTTCTAAATATAATTTTTTTTCTCATTGTATTTTTTACAATGGCTTTGGCTGTGTCTAGTGGGGACAATAGTACTAAGGGAGAGGATGTGAATATATGGCTGTTAAATTATATAAAAAGTCATGGGGGGCCTTACGAGATTCCCCAAGAATATAGACAGTCATGGGATTTAATGAAATGCTTTTTATCTGATAGTGTCTTTGTTGTGATTTGCAGAGAGTCAGAGACACATACAACTTGAATATTGAGGACCTAGCTAGAATTTTGCAGAAAAGTATAGGCAATGGATTATGGGCACGGGTTTTGCAAAATTGTGGCCAGCGTCATAAAACTAAGGATGTTTTAAAGGAATTATTGAAAGCATTGTATGGTGCGATGACATATGTGTGCTTGTCAGGAAAAATTAAGCAAATGAAGAATGAATGCCCATATGAACTTGCAGATAGAATTAGCAGTGTGATGGAAAATGTCATGACTGGAAATCCCGGTTTTGAACGTGGTGGTTTGGTTCATAGGTCAATGTTATAAGAAGCATTGGATGGTGATGTCAGGGAAGGCATTTTATCTGTTACACCTGATCCTAGTGATTATAGTGATATCTTGGTAAGAGCGGATAATTTGTGGAGGAGAAAGTGTAGAGAAGACAGTCTTGCGGTTGATGCAGCTAGAATTTTTAGAGTCGAGGGGCAGCAAAATAGAGATGATTTAGGACCATGGAGAGGAAGATCTTATAACAATTCAGGTAGTTACAGGAGGCCAGAATCCAGAGAAAAACCTAGTAAACAGCCTTGGGTGCCGTTTAGTGAAATGAGAAGTGAAAGAGATCGTTTACAGGAGGAGCTATATAAAATACAGGAGGAAATGAAAAGAATAAAAGCAGGAGGGGTCAAAGTAGCAGCAGTAGGAAAGGAAAGTGCTGTGTCCCCCTCTACCAGTCATTGTTAGGGGTTCCGAGCCCCCCACGCCCCTTCTTGCCGATTCTTCTTAACCGATTTAACATTAGATTCCTGGGGGCGGCCCACTGTTGATGTAACATTAGGGGGAACTCGTGTAAATGCGCTGTTAGATAGTGGGGCAGCTATTAGTTTTAGTAAATCAGTTGTCCCTGGAAATGAGAAAATTAAAATAACAGGTGTCACTGGACATTCCATTGAAGCTCCTTTTGTGCGTGGTGTTGAGATGCAAATAGGGGGAGAGAAGTGGGAGTGTGACGTTGTTTGTGAAAATCAGGACATAATTGGTGCTGATGTCTGTGTACAGCAGGGTTTGGTGGTTGATCTTGCAAACATGAAGTTGTGGATAATGTCGGAAAATGACGGATTGGGTCATGTGTGGCATCCTCCCATGGAATTAGTAACAGCAGCAGTGAAGCCCGTTGGTGTGTTACATGGAGATTGGGATCCCTGTTGGGATAGTCTGATGGGTGAATTTGAAGACATAATGGCTAAACATAAACAAGATTGTGGTAGGATGAATACAATGATTTTATTGGAAGGATTTGATCCTGCACCTGTTAAGCAATACCCAGTTCCGAAAGAGGCCATTAAACTTATAACAGAAGCTATAAAACAATTGGAGGCGCAAGGTACATTAAAAAGGGGTGCATCAGTTTGCAATTCGCCAGCCTGGCCAGTCATCAAGCCCGATGGGTCGTTCAGGCTGACGATAGATTACCGTGCCTTAAACAAATATGCTAAAAGTATGGCACCTGTGGTGGCAGCTTACCCTGAAATGATTGCCAAGTTGACACCAGAAATGAAATGGTTTACGGTCATTGATATCAGTAACAGTTATTGGAATTTACCCCTTGACCCAACATGTCAATACAAAACAGCCTTCATGCACATCAGACCCCAACAAAGAATTCAGACTCTATCCACATGTAGGCCTTAGCACTTTGTCCGTTGCACTTACCCAAGATTATTTTGGAAAACAAAGACCTTTAGCCTATGCATCACGTTTACTATCATCTGTAGAACAAAAGTATCCTTTATGTACTCGTATGGTGCTGTGTTGTTATTGGGCAATCAACAAATTCAGATACTTGACAGGTACACAAAGGGTCATCATTGCTAGTCATCACACTCCTATAGTCATGTTAGCCAATGGGAAATGGAAAGAAGCGGATGTGAATTGTAAAAGGCTGGCCAGATGGACTACAGCTTTATTGTCAGAGAATATTGAGGGTTTGATGTTAAAGGAACCTAGTGTCCTGATTGGTGGATTGATGATTGAAGGTGAAGCTCATGAATGTCAAGTACAAGGAAGTAGTTTGCAACACAGAGTTTTTACTGCCGTATCCAAACCCTTTGACCTTGAAAGTGACTGCTGGTACATTGATGGTTCTTCTTATTATAAAGATGGAAGTAGAATCTCAGGATTTGCTGGTGTTTGTGTAAAAGATGGCGAGGTTCAGAGACAATTTTCATATTCATGTAGAGCTCGTTCTGCACAATATGTGGAAATAGCAGCACTTCTGCAAGTTCTCAGTGAGTTAAGAGACGATGGTGGAGTTGTTAACATTGCTTCTGACTCAGACCAGGTATGCAAGGGTGCAGTTGTCTATCTTTCATGGTGGAATGTGATGGGTTTTAAAGGAACAGATGGAAGTGAGATAAGATATGCACCCTTATGGAAAATGATAGAGGAGGAAACACAATTCTTTTCAAAAATCAATATCCGAAAGGTACAGGCCCACAAAAAGCAAACAACCGAGCACTACTGGAACAATACGGTAGATAGATTAGCGAAGGAGGCTGCAGTAACATCCCCCGAATGGCCTCATATAGAGCATACTTTATCATTTCCAGTGTCTGCCCTTACACGTGCTCAAGCAAAAGGAGTTGAAGAAAGGACATGTGAGTTGGGTAAATTACAAGATCAGGATGAGGAATTAGCTCAACTAAAAGCAATGTGTGGGACTGGGCCCATACAATTTGAAGGTCAAGAGATGCAGGTGAAGGATGGCCTTTTAATAAATTACAAAAATGATTTATCTTTATGGGTTGCCCCAAAAGGTGTGAGGAAAGACATTCTTACATGGATTCATGGGTCCCCTGTTGGTGGACACCCCAAGCTTCCTTTAGCTTTAGAGAGATTAGATCATGTAGCATGGTGGCCTCAAAATAAACAACACATGCAGGACCATATCTTATCATGTTTGATATGTGCCAGGCATGATCCCGCCAATAGAAAAAAGGAGAGGGGCACTGATGAGGCAAGCTCCCATGGGACCATGGGAGAGAATACAAATTGATTACACAGGTGAATTTCCTAACACTGCACACCAGAACAGATATTTACTCGTTGTGGTGGATTCCTTCAGTCACTGGGTTGAAGCATTCCCTACCAAAAACTGTACTGCCACTACTACTGCAAGGATCCTGGTCAAAGAAATATTTAGTCGGTGGGGGATACCAAAAGTTTTAGACAGTGACAATGGTCCAGGATTTGTAGGTAATGTAATACAAGAGACATGTAAGCTCCTTGGTGTTATTCAAAAATTTCACATCTTCTATCACCCTGAGTCTGCGGGACAGGTTGAACGAATGAACAGGACAATTAAAAATGCCCTTAGAAAGGTTGTAAATGAGCAAGGTACTGATTGGGATGAAAAATTACCCTTTGTTCTGGCAACTATTCGTTCCAGAGTTTGCAGGTCCATAGGCTTTGCCCCTTATGAAGCTCTGCTCGGCAGAACAATGAGAACGTGGGAACATCTGATAAATCCAGTCCCAGCAGCATTAGAAACTGTGTCATTATCCGAATCATGGGTAGAGATCTTAAAGGATCATGTGATTACAGTACATAAGGCTGTATGTGCCACTGATGAATGTACCCATAAAAGCTCACAACAGTGGTTTAATGCAATGGGTGACACTAGTGAATACCAAATTGGGTCTAGAGTAATGTTACAGGATTTTTCTGGGTTCCACCCATTTCCTAGAGCAAAGTGGAAGGGCCCTTATGCAGTAATAGATAAAATTGGACCCTCTGTTTACTTACTAGACTTGGGTGAGGACAAGTCAAGATGGAGTCATGCATGTCAGATCAAAGCATTTAAGGGAAAAATGGATTTGATGGATGTGAGCATTGTCTAATTTTCTTGCTGAGATTGTCTTTCAGGTCCCAGGAGTGAGGCGAATACCAGAAGACTACACCATAATGAAGACATCCCCCCTGGACAAATACAAGCCTTCTCTATTAACATATGTGTTGATAACAGCGTCAATCACTTTACTTCTTTGCATCACAAACATCAGAGTGAAAGAGTGCCAAGTTGAGGAATCAAAATGCTTCCCAGTGGGGAAATCTGATCGAATAAAAAGTGTAATGGATCATACTACAGAACTTACTGTTTTAGAGGACTCGGAAGGCATCCAGATACATGGGGATACTGTAAAGGGCATAGTCGGGGGGTGGATAGTCGTTAGATGTGAGATCATGATGCCAAAATCTGATTACTTGATGGAATCTGCTGTTTGGACTTACCCAGAAGGAAGCGATCGTCACAGGAGTACAGATATAATATTAGTGGAGACAAAGAATGGACCACAAATGCAAATGACTTTAGAAAGGAACTTTACAATATTTAAGGAGGGTATTATATCCTGTAGCCCTCATGATGTGAAGGATGGAGTCTATGCAAAAATCCTAAAGATAATGGTCACAAATTCTAGAGACTGTCCTACAATTTTACAGTGGCCAGAACATGGACTTTTCCTTGAGCGGACTCAAAATTTAGTGTATAGCGATGTTTCATACTTATCATTACCATTATTGTTGAATTTTACATCATTTAACATTCCAGAAAGTTGCCCAAAATCAATGGGGTTATGGTTTAAAACAGTCTTTCAAACACATATAAACTTATTTTGGGATGCTACACAAGGGCTTAATTTTAAGAAAGTTTCAAAGAGGGATCTGGGTACTGATATCCTATCAGGCCTCAGTTTGGGTAGTTCGATTTGGAATAGGGTTGATATAGAGAGTCTAAATATGAGAGAACAAAATTTTGTGGGTGGATTACAGCAGATACTGCTTAAAGGGGGAAGAGTGGATTTAAACGCTCTAGCTGAAATGAAAATAGATATTCAGAACATTCACACCATTGCTGCAGATTTGCAGAACGTTCAAATGTCGGTGAATGCATTGAATAAAACCATTCAAACGAATAATGTATCCAAGTCTATAGTTTGTGGTATTATAGGAAACTTGCTGAGTGAGCATCTGAGCCTAGGGCTTCAAGAAATCAAACGAGGAGAATGGCCAAGGATAATGAACTCAACTTTATTATTCAATCTTATCAAAGACAGTGGTGTTACTTGTAGGAACTTTGCCCTTGCTAATGTAAGGAGCCTGGATACTCTTTGTAATAAAGATCGCATCGGAAAGCAGGAAGTACCTCTGACCATCGACATCCCTACATGGTCAACAAAACCCTTACCCGTATACAAGATGATCGTTCTTGGTGAGGTGGAGGTGAGAAATGGCACTAATATACTGAAACAACTGCTACCACAAAGCAGACTCGTCGTCAAGGATAACCAAGTATGGAAAACCATGGACCCCAACTGCTGTACCAAACGTGCCCAGGCCTGGCTTTGTTCCTGTTCTTTTGAGCGGCTGGAGTACGTAGATGGTTGTGCTGCTACACACTCTGGAAACTGCCTGGTTCGATTACAAAAATTTGAACCGGCCTTGGGGGTTCCCTCATTCACTAGGCAGAAGCAAGTTCAGTGCCGGACACCTATCACAGGCTGGTGTGTGAACCTCACATATGGACTGTAAACATTGAGCAAACAGATCTTGGCAATTGGGACTCTATGATTTCTCCTTTATTTAAGAAAATTCCACCACTTACAGTTGAATTGGATACATTATTTAAGAGGGATAGTAGGAAAATTATAGAATTACAAGAACTGGTGAAGGAAAACCTCATCAGTTCTAATAAAATTGCTAAAGAATTTCAGGAGCCTTGGTGGAGCATACCCAATAACACTCTTTCTCACCCGCTATTGAGAACTCTTTCCATGATTTTTGTGTTCGTTCAATTTATATTAATATGTTTTTTGTTTGGTTTATATTGTTGTGGTAGAAGACAACTAAGAACAATCCAGAAAAATAAGGAAAGCATAGAGATGGCTTCAATCTTAAGAGCCAGGGATGTCTGAGCGGTTTGATTGTGAATCGATTCTGATTCGAACCGATCCAAGTGGGGGTATATGTAGTATATTGTGTCTAATATATATGTATACATGTGTATATATATATATATATATATGTATATATATATATTTATATATATATGTTATATACATATTTATTATATGTAGTGTTTTTATTTAGGCATTCTAAAGACAAGTTTATTCTAGGCAGACCAGACTTACTTCACATATGAAAGGGAACAGATAATGATTATCTTAATCTAATCAGTATTCACACATGTCAAAGGGGGAATATGCAAGAATGTAAATTGGGGCAGCTTTATAATTACAACTATTCACAGCGTGGGGTTGTCTCCGGTCACTCTGAAAGACCGGGGCAGATCAAAGCATTTAATGGAAACGCCCAATCAAATTGCTCAGACATTCAGTGTGTATGGGGGATATAACAGGACGTTCAATCTGTTTAGAAGTGTGTGTTCTTACGAAGGCACCCAAGAGTCACATGTAAGACTGTTCTGTTGTGGAAGTCAATAAAATTGTCTCTCTCTGGGAGAATCGGGTTTTGCTGCGGAGACAATACTTTTAATAACACATTGCTGCTACCTATCATGCAACTTGCCGTGTTTTGGATGAGTTGTAAGCGTGCAAGTTGATATTGGGGTAATCCTATGAAAAGGGAATTTGCGTAGTCCAGTCGTGAATTAATGACTGTTCCAACCACCACTGCTGCACTGAGGTCCAACAGTACCAGGAGACATGATTCACCTTGATCCTTGGGGAGATGATCTGTCCAAAGATGGTGGGTGGTGTCCAATCGATCTTGGTTCGGGAGTTTTGGTTTGCGTGAAGAATAAGAAGTTCTGTTTTTCGATTCGTTGAGCTTAAGGGAGCTAGTGGTCATCCAGCCTTCTCCTAAATCTTGGAGATGTTATTAAGGCTTGTTATCTTCAGATCTGTATCTATTGAAGAGTACTGGCGACAAGGGTGATCCTTGAGGGACTCCACAAGAGATTGCCCGGGTTTCAGAGGTGAATGCCCCTAGTTTCACTGTCTGAGAACGATTTCCTAAGAAGAATGCGAACCATTGTAGCTCTGAGTCTGTGACTCCTGCTACTTCTGTAAGGCGGATGAGTAGAGTATTGTGGTCCACAGTATCAAACGCTGCACTGAGGTCCAACAGTACCAGGAGACATGATTCTCCGTCATCTGCTGCTTCGAGGGCGTCGTCCCAAATCTTCAGGAGTGCTGTTTCTGTACCATGGCCTGACTGAGTGGCCTGTGCACCCCCTTCTCCATAATCTTGGAGATGTTATTAAGGCTTGTTATCGGTCTGTGGCGCACTCTGTGATCTGCTGATTGTAGTAATACCTTGTTTAGGGAGCTGAGTGTTTGTTCCGTTGAGTGGGTGAGTTTGCTAAAGTGGTCGGGGCGCACTCTGTGATCAGTGAGTCTATGAGATCCAGACCCCTTACCACGTCATCAGCTGTCAGCCAATGACAGCTGATCATGTGATGTAAACAGAGCGGGTAATCAGCTATTTTTTCTCCTCGCGCTGACAGAGGAGAAAAAAAAAACGGATCACCGGTGGCTCTCAGATGGACATCGGTCCCGATCAACGAGAGCTCCTGCCAGCTCATCTGTGCCACCTGCCAGTGCCCCCTACCAGTGCACAACAGTGCCGCCTACAAGTGCCCACCAGCGCCACCTACCAGTGCCCATCAGTGCCCACAGTGCCACCCATCAGTGCCCACAGTGCCACCTATCACTGCCCACAGTGCCAGCTATCAGTGTCACCAATCAGTACCTCATCAACAGTGCTGCCCATCAGTGTCACCTACCAGTGCCCATCGGTATCACCCACCAGTGCCCATCAGTGCCACCTATCAGTGCCCATCAGTGCCATCTATCAGTGGTACCTATCAGTAACACCTATCAGTGCCCATCAGAGCCATCTTATCAGTGGCCATCAGTGCCACCTTATCTGTCCCCATCAGTGCTGCCTTATATGTGCCTATAAGTGCCACCTTATCTGTGCCAATCAGTGCCCATCAGTGCAGCTTATCAGTGCCCACCAGTGCCGCCTCATCAGTGCATATCAATGAAGGAGAAAAATTACCTGTTTTCAAAATTTTATAACAAACTATGAAACATTTTTTTCTAAAATTTCCATTATTTTTTGTTTGTTTAGCAAAAAATAAAATCCCAGCTCTGATTAAATACCACCAAAAGAAAGCTCTATTTGTGTGAAAAAAATGATAAAAATGTCATTTGGGTACAGCGTTGTATCACCGCGCAATTGTCATTCAAAGTGTGACAGCGCTAAAAGCTGAAAATTGGTCTGGGCAAAAGGGGGGTTTGGGTGTCCGGTAAGCAAGTGGTTAATGCTTCTCAAGTCGCAGCAGCAGCAAAAAAAAAAAAAAAGTTTCATCACTACTTTTCTGAGAATTTGGTGCGAATTTGAGTGCTGTAAGGAATTTTAAGGAAGTGTTTGGATTGCTTGGAATGAGACATGTTCTCAGCTTTAACTTTTGCTATCCTGTGTACATGCACTGTTGCTAATAAACTGCAAAGAAAAGACAATATTACACTATGTGGAGTCTTTTGTCTCTCTATATTCTCCAGCTCTGAGGCTTTTCTAAAACACCATGCCCTGATCAGCTGTGAAATTCCTGGTATCTTCTGACGCTACTGGGGAGAGACGTCAGGACATCTTTTCTGTGGATCACAGATCCAACACAGAGCTTTGGGACCTCCCTGAATAAGGGGGGTCGCTGGCTTTCTGGTAAGCCTTAATTTTATTTCTGGTGATGGATCATTTTCAACTTCATGAGACTTCTTCTAATGAAGACCAGCTGCATACGAACTTTTCTTTTCCCATCCCTCTATTTGCATAATTTTGCACTTGTGACATTATATTGCACATATGTAGCGCTGACATTTTTGCCTACTGATGCAATGTTAATATCTTATAATAAATAATTATAATGAAAGTCTATGGACAATTTTATAGCTTAGTATTTGGCGCCATCTAGCGGCCAAATACAGAAAGTGGACTTGCATGACTTTTCTTTTTCACAAAGCACTGAACTAATTACAGGAAGTGACCTATTTACACAGAATGCCAGGTGACTTACCCATGGACACCCTCTTTTGACTTGCATGCTGGGTAGGACATAAAAGGACCCCGAGCGGCCATCTTAGGTCTCTTCTGGACGCATGGCCTGTGAGGACCTGTGAGGAGGTTTCCAGAAGGAGCGGCCCACAGCCATTACGGAGCACAACTCTAACAGACTGTGTGAGCGATCTGAAGGTGTGAGAGACACAGTGACTGGATTGGGAAAGATCCAGAGACACTCGTCTGCGCATCAGAGGATCCGATTTACCCAGCAGAGCGGGGTGACAGAGCCGGCCTGCATTAAAGCAAGCCACAAACACCGGACCAGAGCTACTATACAAAGCTTCCGATTCAGTTGGTGAGCGGGTTGCAGGACACAGTTTTCTTATTACACATTTACATCCAGTCAGACTCATATACAGATTTCACTGGGACCTGTAGTCCCATGAAGGATTACAGCAACTGACATTAGGCAGGCATAAGGCCTAATTCTTATTGCATCTTCAGCATAGTACTATACTTAAGGAAATTCGTACATTCGTAACATTCGTAGATTAATCGGAGCATAATTCATAATTTTATGGAACATTTACAGAAACAGTAACAGGATCACCTTTTAAGTCAATCCTAATTTTGAGAAACCTTTTTGGATTACAATTTATAAGAAACCATCATAGCTAGCAGAAGACAAGAAGATTAAAGACTGTGTACTTTTAATGAGATCTCACAACTAGCTATAAAAGTAGGGGGAGCTCCCTTGTAGTTTCATATTTATTGTCCTGTCATTTTATGTTAAGATGACAGTACAAAAATTGTAATCACCTGTTTATTACAATTTACAGTAAAGTATACTGTTGGTTAAGTACCCCAATTGTGTAGAGTATTGTTTTCTCCCAGCAGGTGGAGCCATTTGATACCCTGGTGAGAATACAGGTTTATTGTATTGTGTATTGTGGGGTTATCTCGCACCATTTCATTACACACCCAAATCGCACCACAGCTGTGTCAAGGGGACTGAGTCATGTCAGTGGGGGTTTATTTTTAAAGTGCAGGCCCAAATCAAAACCAGCAGCTCCTTTGGGAGTCAGTGCTACACATATGTTATGATTTATTTCATTTCACATTTGATTAATTATTGCACAATTGCACTTTATTATATCATATTCGAATATATGCACATCACATCTGTTGTGTGATTCGTATGAATTTCACTTTTTGTCCTAGCGCTGCAGGTTTATTTAAATAATTTTCTCTGTGCACGATATCTGGGTTATAGTGCTCAGCTGCTGGCCAATGTAAACATCCCTTGTATTAGGAAAAAAGCATGACAGGACCTCTTAACCAGGTCCCGCTCAAGGTACGTCATGTAACGTCCTTGAATTTCAGTGGGGATATCTAAATGATGCCTGCAGCTACAGGCATCATTCAGATATCATCTTTTAGAGCCGGCGATTCTGTGCACCATAAGAATGATCATAGCGGCAGTTCAGCCGCTAGATCATTCTTACAGGCAACAAAAGGGGAAATTCCCCCCCCTCCGCCCAGTCATCTCTATGACCGTCGGAGGCCCGAGGGTGACATTATGATGTCACGTCCGGGCCGCAGTTGTAAACAAAGCTACGATCATAGCTGTAAAGCATGGATCTGTCATTTATTTATTTTTTGATCTGATGCTTTCCAGCCTGGAGGAGAGATGTGGGGTCTTATGGACCCCATATCTCTCCAAAAGGAGGACCTGTCATGCACCATTCCTATTAAAAGGGATGTTTACATTCCTTGTAATAGGAATAAAAGTGATCAAAAAAAAAAATTGAAGAGAAGGTATAAAAAAAAAAAAAAAAAAAAAAAATTATAGTAAAATAAATAATAAAAAAAAAAAAAAAAAATGTAAATCACCCCAGTCCTTGTGTGCTTGGGCAAGTCCCGCCCACGTATGTAAACACCGTTCAAACCACACGTGTGAGGTATCGCTGCGTGCGTTAGAGCGAGAGCAACAATTCTAGCTTTAGACCTCCTCTGTAACTCTAAACTGGTAACCTGTAAAAAATGTTTAAAGCGTCGCCTATGGAGGTTTTCAAGTACCAAAGTTTGGCGCCATTCCACGAGTGTGTGCAATTTTACAGCGTGACATGTTGGGTATCTATTTACTCGGCGTAACATCATCTTTCACATTATACAAATGTAGCGCACTACTCCCTTGGGAGCTACTGGGTGTGTTCATACTTTACTGCTAACATACCTCTGTTCTTCAACTCCTGCACGATTCACAACAGCAACAGTCAATAAAGGTTGAACAGATAACTTTATTCTTTTTGATTTCAGTCCATTACAATTGTGTTAAAGGAAATGTATGAGCTGCCTCTTCCTTCTGGTTCCTTAGAGTAGTTAAGTCCCTTCCCCTTAGTGAACTGACCGATGCCCCTTTGAAAAGCACCTTGGTATATGGATGCTGGAAGTCCCAGGCCTCACCTGCCCATCTTGCCTCCTGCGATCCTCCCAGGTCAGTTCAGGAAAGTCCGGATGACATCCCGGCCTACTCCATCCTCTTTGCAGCTACTTCCCGTTTCTTGTGGTTAGAACCATCCCAGCCGGAATGCCTGGTTCACTTCTCCCAGGGTTTCTTTTTATGACTTGGTATAGTGGAACCATCCAGCACTGAGGTCTCTGAACCCTCAGGCCTTCAGGTTTGGTTCCTGCTCTCCAGCGCTGGGGTCTCTAAACCCCCAGGCCTTCAAGCCTGCTCCTTAGAGTCACATTTTGGCTGTTTCTCTGGACTCAGTTTCTTCCCATCCTCTCCAGGAAGCATGTGACCTCAGTTTATATATCAGTCCCGCCCCTGCCAATACAAATTAACTATTGGACCAGGGCTACCCAGACAAACTGCCTGTACCCCAGTCCCCGGCCCGCCTTCTTTCCAGAGCACTTCTTAGAGAAAGCAAGGGAGGTCTTTCAGGGCAGAGTACAGGTGGTCCCACCCCCCTCTATTCTATTACTCCTACCAAACCAAATTAACAACCAGGTCTAAACAAAAAGAGTAAGGCACTGGCAATTTATCTAACACTTACTTATTGGCACCCACCTAAAGGTGGTGGGCACTACACAAAAAAATTGGGCTAACTTTACTCTTTTGTTGTTCTTTAATTCACAAAACAAAAATTGTTGCACAAATACCGTGCAACATAAAAAGTTGCAAAGACCCTAGGGTGTCTGCTAAAAAAAAAACATA
This sequence comes from Lithobates sylvaticus, assembly GCA_028564925.1. Taxonomy (NCBI): domain Eukaryota; kingdom Metazoa; phylum Chordata; class Amphibia; order Anura; family Ranidae; genus Lithobates; species Lithobates sylvaticus. The sequence continues at coordinate 176,659,401 of CM053038.1, forward strand.
TATAATGTTTGGAGGTTCTGAGTAATTTTGTAGCAAAAAAAAAAATTATGATTTTTTACATGTAGGAGAGGAGTGCCAAAATAGGCCCAGATGGGAACTGGTTTAACCACTTCAGCACCGGGCCATTTTACACCCTTCCTTACCAGAGCACTTTTTGCGATTCGGCACTGCATCGCTTTAACTAACAATTGCGCGGTCGTGCGACGTTACACCCAAACAAAATTGACGTCCTTTTTTTCCCACAAATAGAGCTTTCTTTTGGTGGTATTTGATCACCTCTGCGGTTTTTATTTTTTGCACTATAAACAAAAGAAGAGCGACAATTTTGAAAAAAAAACAATTTATTTTTTACTTTTTGCTATAAAAATATCCAATTTTTTTAAAAAAAAACAATTTTTTTCCTCAGTTTAGGCCAATACGTATTCTTGTACATATTTTTGGTAAAAAAAATCGCAATAAGCGTATATAGATCGGTTTGCGCAAAAGTTATAGCGTCTACAAAATAGGGGATAGATTTATTGCATTTTTTTTTTTTTTACTAGTAATGGCGGCGATCTGCGTTTTTTTTCGTGACTGCGACATTGCGGCGGACACTTCGGACACTTTTGACACATTTTTGGGACCATTCACATTTACGATCGTTGCTATAAAATTGCAGTGATTACTGTGTAAATGTGACTGGCAGGGAAGGGGTTAACACTAGGGGGGCTGCAGGGGTTAATGTGTTCCCTATAGGAGTGATTCTAACTGTGGGGGGAGGGGACTCACAAGGGGAGGAGACCGATCAGCGTTTCTCCGTACTGGGATCACATGATCGGTCTCCTCTCCGCTGACAGCACACACAGCTCCACGGTCCTGCGCGGTCCCGTTGATTTAACGGGCAATCGCGGGTGCCCGGCGGACATCGCTGTTGCCGGGCACCCGCATCCCCAGGCGGCCGGGAATGGGAGGACGTCATATGACGCCCACCCAGGATGGGAGATCCACCTTGTGGGCGTCATATGACAGTGGGCGGTAGGGAAGTGGTTAAATACGAGATCTGGGGTCAAAAAGACCTCTGATCTCATATTTACACTAAAATGCAATAAAAAGAAAAAAAAAAGTCAGTTAGAAAATGTTTTTTCTCTTTTTAAGAGCTATGGGCGGAAGTGACATTTGATGCCCTCCCATGCTATGGAGCCGAGCAGGGGCCATCCTCAGTCGGCAGCCAGGCATCCACGGGAGAGGACACGATTGTCTCCGCTGCTACCGGTGGGTTCACCTCTCCCGCCACCGATAAAAGTGATCTTGCAGTGAATTTTCCGCAGAGACCACTTTTATCTTAAAGAGAAACGCACAGCGTTCCCGAAAATACCAGGGGTTATGGCAGCTAGCTTCTGCCATAACCCCCCCCCCCCCCTGGTACTTAGCATCAAAGTACCAATGTACGGCAACGTCGTTTTGCGTAAAGTGGTTAAATATAGATTGTTTAATTTTTTAATAGGAGTTCTGTAATTTTTCAGGTTGTCAGTCAAAATGTGCTCCATCAGTAAATTGTCCATGTTTTGTCAGTAAAAAAATACACAAGTATCTTTTTACTACTATTTTCCCTTTAGTGTGTTGTCATAAGTGTAGTTAGTGGTCCAAGACACTAGAGATCTCACTACTTTAGGACAAATGTAAATGTAGGTCTACAATTTTGTTGTTGTGTTAAAGCCTATCTATGGTCAAAATGTAAAATCATGGAGGAGGAGTTTCAGAAGGTGGAGTCAGTACAGCAATCACAGCTTGTAGGTAGCAAAGTACCATGGGATATGTAGTCCTTAGAGATTGGAAATAAACAGCAGAGGGAAAGCTGAAAAGCATACAGGGAACCCAGGAAATTGTGGAAAGAGGCAGCCAGAAGGGAGGCAACGTGAAAGGAAATTTTCAAGTAAGCATTTATTGGATTATCAAATATAACTATTGCTTGTATTGTTATTACAATGATGATGTTATAAAATTAAATTGTATGCTGCGACCATAGATTGTCTTTCGATCATTGTTTTTAAATGTTCAGTGGAATTATTAAAACTTCTGTTACAAGGTTGAAAGGAGTAGTGACACCAACATCACTGCTAACCCTAAGGGGGGCAAAGTTTGGTATCTTTGCCCCGGGCGCTGGATGACCTTGCTAGATGACCTTGCCCTGACACTGTGCACTGAACGGTGACTGAATAGAAAGCGATCTGTGCTGAGCGGTTTCCTGTTCATTCACAAACTGAAGCATAGGAAACACAGTTTCCTATGCTTCAGTTATACATTAACACAGTGAGTGGGTTCGCTGTGTTCATTTAGAAAAGGAAGGTGCTGGTAAATGACCTATTTACTATCCCCTTCTCCCACTCGCCATCCTGAAACCTTCCCCGCAGCAGCTTGGGGGAGAGCAGAGGCACCTGGCACACCCCTGCGCATGTCTATGTTGCAGTTTACAGATCATCAGATGTAGTGGCTGCATTAGTATTCCTTTTTTAGACGTTTTTCCCTCTGTTTTCACCTGACGATCTGGCCAGTAGCACACCTACTGTGCCCCCCACTCTGGATGAAGGAGCAACAGAGACACCGTAAGAACAAAAGCATTTTTAGTCTGAGGGGGAGAGGAGTGTTAGTGTATCTAAATCTGCTAATACATCTAACAGATTGAAACCAAACTCCAGCTAACACTTGCACACAGTTACAGAAACATTTCTTTTTTTCTTTTTGGGATAAAGGTTTCACATTGATAAATAAAAGCTGATCATTGTAAGCACCCCTGTCAGCCTTAAATTGTTTGTCCAAGCCCTCTAACTGCTACATCTGCAGGATAACTTGGTAGGAAGGACAATGGACAATGGAATGTGTAAACACACACTTCCCTGTTCTGAGAGGAGTGACAGATCGTGTGTATTCCTACTAGCTAGGAACCACGATCTGTGACTTCCTCCAGTCAGTCCCCTCCCCCTTCAGTTAGAATCACCTCCCAGGGAACACAACCCCTTGATCGCCCCCCTAGTGTTAACCCCTTCACTGCCAGTGACATTTATACAGTAATCAATGCATTTTTATAGCACGGATCGCTGTATAAATGCCAATGGTCCCAAAAATGTGTCAAAATTGTCCGACGTGTCCGCCATAATGTCGCAGTCAGGATAAAAATCGCAGATCGCCGCCATTACCAGTAAAAAAAAAATAATAATAATAAAAATGCTATAAATATATCCCTTATTTTGTAGACTCTATAACTTTTGCGCAAACCAATCAATAAACGCTTATTGCGATTTTTTATTACCAAAAATATGTAGAAGAATACGTATCGGCCTAAACTGAAAAAAAAATAGCTTTTTTAAAAAAAAAAATGGGGATATTTGTTAACGGGGATATTTGTTATAGCAAAAAGTATAATGTGTTTTTTTTTTTTTCAAAATTGTCGCTCTTTTTTTGTTTATAGCCCAAAAAATAAAAACCATAGAGACGATCAAATACCACCAAAAGAAAGCTCTATTTGTGGGAAAAAAAGGACGTCAATTTTGTTTGGGTGCAGCGCCGCACGACCGCGCAATTGTCAGTTAAAACGAGGCAGCGCCGAATCGCAAAAAAATGGCCTGGTCATTCAGCAGCCAAATCTTCCGGGGCTGAAGTGGCTGAGATGATGTAATGATGATGCTGCCTGCCTTCTCTTATGCAGAAGAGCATCCAATGCCCACGTGGTATAGACACTGTTGTGCTCTGCATGCTTTGATGCTGTCAGGCATACAGTGATTTTATTTCTGGACAAGAGACTGGACCGCAAGTTTAAAATCATGTGTTCCTGTGCAGCCAAAACTGTATTGGTGATTGAAGACGACATTTTGGAACACTAGCAGATATAGATGGATTGATACATAGACATTATTGTTATTATTATAATACAGGATTTATATAGCGCCAACAGTTTACGCAGTGCTTTACAATATAAAAGGGAGACAATACAGTTTTAATACAATAAAATACAAGAGGATTAAGAGTAGATGTCAGCCTTGAGATACATACTGTAGATAAATAGATATCAGCCTTGAGATACATAGATAAATAGATATCAGCCTTGAGATACAGTGGTGTGAAAAAGTGTTTGCCCCCTTCCTCATTTCCTGTTCATTTGCATGTTTGTCACACTTAAGTGTTTCGGAACATCAAACCAATTTAAACAATAGTCAAGGACAACACAAGTAAACACAAAATGCAATTTGTAAATGAAGGTGTTTATTATTAAAGGTGAAAAAAAATCCAAACCATCATGGCCCTGTGTGAAAAAGTGATTGCCCCCCTTGTTAAAACATACTATAACTGTGGTTGTCCACACCTGAGTTCAATTTCTCTAGCCACACCCAGGCCTGATTATTGCCACACCTGTTCACAATCAAGGCATCACTAAATAGGAGCTGCTTGACACAGTAAGGTCCACCAGAAGATCCTTAAAAGCTACACATCATGCCGAGACCCAAAGAAATTCAGGAACAATTGAGAAAGAAAGTAATTGAGATCTATCAGTCTGGAAAGGGTTATAAAGCCATTTCCAAAGCTTTGGGAATCCAGCGAACCACAGTGAGAGCCATTATCCACAAATGGCGAAGACATGGAACAGTGGTGAACCTTCCCAGGAGTGGCCGGCCGCCCAAAATTACCCCAAGAGCGCAGCGACGACTCATCCAAGAGGTCACAAAAGACCCCACAACAACGTCCAAGGAACTGCAGGCCTCACTTGCCTCAGTTAAGGTCAGCGTTCATGCCTCCACCATCAGGAAAAGACTGGGCAAAAATGGCCTGCATGGCAGAGTTCCAAGGAGAAAACCACTGCTGAGCAAAAAGAACATCAAAGCTCGTCTCAATTTCTCCACAACACATCTTGATGATCCCCAAGACTTTTGGGACAACATTCTGTGGACCGATGAGACAAAAGTGGAACTCTTTGGAAGGTGTGTGTCCAAGTATATCTGGCGTAGAAGAAACACTGCATTTCAGAAAAAGAACATTATACCAACAGTAAAATATGGTGGTGGTAGTGGGATGGTCTGGGGCTGTTTTGCTGCTTCAGGACCTGGAAGACTTGCCGTGATAAAAGGAACTATGAATTCTGCTGTCTACCAAGAGATCCTGAAGGAGAATGTCCGACCATCTGTTCGTGTACTCAAGCTGAAACGAACTTGGGTTCTGCAGCAGGACAATGATCCTAAACACACCAGCAAGTCCACCACCAAATGGCTGAAGAAAAACAAAATGAAGACTTTGGAGTGGCCTAGCCAAAGTCCTGACCTGAATCCTATTGAGTTGTTGTGGTATGACCTTAAAAAGGCCGTTCATGCTCGAAAACCCTCTAATGTAACTGAATTAGGACAATTCTGCAAAGATGAGTGAGCCAAAATTCCTCCAGGACGCTGTAAAAGCCTCATTGCACGTTATCGCAAACGCTTGGTTGCAGTTGTTGCTGCTAAGGGTGGCCCAACCAGTTATTAGGTTTAGGGGGCAATCACTTTTTCACACAGGGCCATGATGGTTTGGATTTTTTTTCACCTTTAATAATAAACACCTTCATTTACAAATTGCATTTTGTGTTTACTTGTGTTATCCTTGACTATTGTTTAAATTGGTTTGATGTTCCGAAACACTTAAGTGTGACAAACATGCAAAGGAACAGGAAATGAGGAAGGGGGCAAACACTTTTTCACACCACTGTACATAGATAAATAGATATCAGCCTTGAGATACATAGATAAATAGATATCAGCCTTGAGATACATAGATATCAGCCTTGAGATACATAGATAAATAGATATCTATTTATCTATGTATC